>JAPDSC010006601.1:107297-174851 GCA_026290005.1 Latrodectus geometricus
TATATATATATATATATATATATATATATATATATATATATATATATCGAAAAAGCATGTTTATTTTATAAAAATTAAAAGGCAAACAATTTTATTTGACACAAAATCGTTAAATTATTATCAGAGATTATTACTTTCAAATAAATAAATTTCTAACATAAAGTCTTTACTCTTTATGTAAATGAATGGAAAAACTAGTTCATCGAATAAATTCTAAGTATTATGAAAAAAAATTTTAAATATCTGATTGATTCTAAAAATTCATGCTTTAAGGGAAAATTTGCAGATAAGAAGGGACACTCTTAATAAAAATATAAAACGTCCTTTTATTTTTAAACATTTTTGGCAGAGTATATTTACATGTAACTATATTGTTTTAAATATTTAATTTTAAGAAAATTGCAGATCCAATATTATTATTTTAGCCCTTTTTCCATCTTAATAGAGATATTTTTAGAAACGTGTCAAACTTTAGATGCATCATTTTATATTCTAATTTGTCACACATTCATAATTATTGATTTTTTGTGTCGCGGTTGAAATCACTGAATCTCATTTTGTATTCCATAATAAAAAATCTTGTAATAATCTATTTTATAGAATTCATTTTTCAATCAACAATTTTCTTTCACGTAAGAATATAAAACAGAAGCTGTAGTGAGTAATGAATCAAAGGCTTCATTCCGAAAAAAAAAAATTATAAAAAGTTATTACATTTTGTATCTGCGTGAAATATGAATAATCCATTTATTTGGCGCAAAAATTGGCGATACACTTGGCGTCTGTGGCGACAGAGCTTATCGTGACCTTCAACCAATTGGGAGAAAAGAATAAAAATTCCGTCGAGTACTTCGTTTCGCTACCGCGTCTGTTAGCATTATTTACTGCAAAGCACCTCGTGTGAAGAGGATTAAAGCAAAAACTATATGCAGTACGCGTGCTGTTTGTTCTCTTAATATCAAATCATTTTTTTTTTTTGCAGTTTTTAGGAAATAGCAGTATTTACAAACTCCACCAAAATGTCACCAGTGGCAAAATTTTTCTACAATTTACTTTTACTTTTTTATCATTTGTTAGAATCTATAGTACTGGCTTTAGTACCTAGGCAACTCAGGCACAAAAAAAGTATTGCTGGGGAGATAGTTTTAATCACTGGAGGGGGCAGCGGCATCGGCCGCCTCCTTTGTCTCAAGTTTGCCCGACTGGGTGCAAAAATAGTAGTCTGGGACTTAAATGTAGAGGCAGCACGTGAAACTGCTAAAATAGTTAGGGAACAAGGCGGAGAGGCCTTCCCCTACCACTGCGATGTTTCGAAGCCCCAAAATGTGTACGACGCGGCCGCGATAGTGAAAAGAGAGGTGGGAAAAGTTACTATACTCGTAAATAATGCCGGCATTGTCACCGGTAAACGATTCCTGGACTGCCCGGACCATATGATCCAGAAAACATTTGAAGTAAACGCCATAGCTCATTTTTGGGTAAGTTATTTTTCTGTTTTGATACTTAAAATATATAACTATAATTATAAAGCAAAGTTTATTTTTTTCTTATACATTTTTTAAATTTTGCATGTTTAATATCTTTTTTTCATGTAATTTTGTAGCAGAATTCAATATATCTAAAGAGAAGTTATTTGGTTTTAGAAATAAAAATTTAGATATAAATTTACATAGGATAAACATAATTTATCTAAAAGAAAACATAATAAATTTCTTATATTAAATTCTTTTGACATTCACACAGGCGAGAAAAAATGTTAAATTGATGTTACACGTCTAGATATATTCGAAAAAGCTTGCATAAAATTTTACATTTGAATAAAGTAATTGTTACATAAATTGGACAAAGTAAAAAATAAAAAAATAAATATTAAACGAAATGAAAATGCGAAGAGATAAATGCTTTATTATAGTTTATTTCTACGTAACAATGGATTTTTACACGTATATTCAAAATTTTACATTGTTGCCATTTGCTCATTTCTTACAAAAAACTTTTAAACTCCTCAAATTCCATATAATACAATTGTAACAAATCTTAATTCAAGGTTAACAATTAAGATAAATCGTAAAAATAACGATGAATAATCACAATTCGTAAATGTGATTATAAATAAATTTATTTACCCTTGTGTTACTAATTTTTTTATGTATAACCTCAAAATAATTGAATTTGTATTTTTGTGCATTTTGTATTCGTTTGATTTAGAAAATAATTATAAATCATTTTAATCCCCTCAGTAAAAGCTAGAAACTTGGGAAGAAAATTATTAAATACGATACGTGCAAATTTTCATTTATTTTCATTTAGATATAAAACAATCATTTCAAGATAAGTATTATAAGAAAACACACGTGTGTGCGTAATCTGTTTAATTTTTAATGTACTAAAAAGATTATTAATTTTTTTTATATATTTTTAATTAAATGCGTAGTATCATTACTTTTCATTATTTCTTTAATTTATTTGAACAAGCACATTTGTTCCGTTTTAAATGAGAGAAATATTCTCCGTAATAAATCATTTGTACTCGATTTAAATTAACTTCGTACGCATACAATGTAAAATAAATATGTTTAAATGAATAAATAATAAAACAAATGTAGTTTCCCAACAATGTTTTTGGAACTATTTAGAATTACAATGCCATTTTCTTCATTTTAAAATTAGACATGACAGTATATTACTATATACAAAAGCGTATTAACTCTGCTTTATTGAAATAAAGAAGATTTCTTTGCGTATCTTATATATTGAAACACGACAGAAAAAATTCAATGAATAATTTTGTCTGTGTTATCCTTTCACGATTGTCTAGTAAACATGTACTTGTTTAATGACAATTTTTTCTTATGAATTCTATATTGCATTATTTTTTTAATACTTACAGCTATAAATGTTTCAAAGTCCTCGTGATAAAAAAAAGTACATATTTATGATGAATGAATCTCTAAAGTAAGATTAAACAAATATGCACACTGATTGATAAAATGTCTCTGTATCTATGATTTTTTTTTTCGCATGTGACTACTGCATACTGATAAAGATAAAAAAAAAAAATTCTTGCACTATACTGATAAAATTTTCTCATTTAAATTAATTCACTGATAATCTCATTTATTTTTCTCATTTATACAAGAATGAAAAAAAAAAAAAATTGGTCATTATTTTTCTAAAATTCATCATATATGTAAATAAAATTTAAATGTATTATATTGAGAGGGAAATACATTATGGAATTTCACAATCATAATAAACAACTTAGTTATTTTATCTGTCGATAAAATTTTATCTATTTATATCCTGGATACTGATGAGTATTATCATTTATCTTATGTCAAAATAATGCCCTTTGTACTATCCTCTATAAGAGAGGAATCGTGTGTGAAATTTCATATTATTATCGAAAAATTATACTGTAGAAAAATGTTTAAAAATAATATTGCTTATGAAGAAAAATGATTTCAACTGAAAGCATCCTTCATCCAAAACTTAATGCAAAGCATTTTTGGACTAGAAAATGTTTTTACGATATTAAATGATCATTAAATTTATATCGGTGTAACTCATTACTTTAATTTATTTTACTTTTTAAAAGTCAAATTGAAAAAAGTTAATGGAATTATTAATAAATTTTAAATGGATCATATGTGTCATAATGAAAGTTGATTTTAAAAGTCAAAAGAAATGACCAAAAAAATTGAGTCCAGAAAACATATTGGTCCATAGATAATGCATCAATTTTAAGCTTTTCTCTGAGGAATTAAAATATATTACTGAAGAAAATCAGATTATACAAATGAATGTCATAGTTAGAATAGAAAAAAACTTATTATATTTTAAATAAAAATTAATTATTGATTTTTAAATTTTGAATTTTTTATTAGCTTTATTGTGAAGCAAAGGAAATGAAATATGAAAATGAAATGCGAGTAAAAAATCGTAAATCTGAAAAAGATACATCAAATTTTTTTTTAGAATAGTATTCGTTATTATTTTTTAAACTGAAGAATTCCCGATAATTTAGCGATTTTTTATTCTTTATGACCATAGTTACTAGGCATTTAATTGTAGTGATATTTGATTTTTATGTATGAAAATCTATACGCAAGCCTCACTAATAACAGTTAAATTCTCACTGTATTTATAACAATTTTCCGTGAGTTCATGAATTATATTTCATCATAAAAATTCCATAATTTTACCATATGATTACCAAATCAGTATTGAATATCTAATAAATAACGTACAACAAACATTAACTATGTTCTCAAAAAAACTTTACATTTTATATTAGAGTGAAATTTTCAGAAGATATAATTTTTTTAACTTGGTATTTATTTTCAAATGACAATTGTTAACAATAACAAAGAGTTGCACCTGCGTTGCCATAGCAACCATCTAACAAAAGAGTTTTCACTGACTCATTTGTATTCGCTTAAACTGGTGGGAAAATAAACTTTTCTTTTGAAGTTTTAACATACATTCTTGTATTCTATTGAGTATTCTAAGAACTATCAAATTTCGAATGTAAATTGAAGGAATAATTAAAGTATAGTCGTTAAATATCTTTTTTTATAACTGGGGGAATATATACATAAATTTTATAATAGCATTTTTATAAGATTTCTTTAAAAAATATTTTTACCATTCTTTTTAAAATTTGCTTATAATTAGTTATATGGAATAAAAATATGAAAAAAATTCTTTAAAATTACATTGAATGCTAGAAGATATAGATTCTCGAACATTAGATAAAGAAATATAGTTGCAAACATCTAAAAGCCTAGATTTTTTTCGAAATATATAAATAAAACGCATATTAATTTGTAAACATTAAAATATCGTTTAAAAAATGTTTGTCTTTAACCGAATTTTCGAACAATATATCACCTTTTTAAACTAGTTTCCCTTTCCACAATTTTAGTGTTCTTTTTGAATTAAGTTACTGAAACAGTGCAGTATTTCGAAACGTGCTGTTTCAAGTGGAAACAGCGCGGAACGAAAACGATATCCACGTAAAAAAAGGAACGCGAATTTTTCTGCGCCAACAATACAGCACGGATTTTCTTTCTTTCCTAACTCAGACGCAGTTAACGATGCAAAGGAGTAATTCGATTTCCTACCTTTTGTATTTTAATTTTTCTTTATTTGTTCTGTGAAGAATAGTTCAATATCCGTGGAAATCGCAGCTCTCGCGTGACCTCTGGCGGGGATCATGTGTATCTGAAACATCTGAATAGCAGGCAATATCTCATTAAAGGCAGTTATCCCATCATATGAAAGTATTAATCTCTATTTCTCTTGTCGAAGTAAAGAATGTAAAAAAGCCAAATTAAATAAAAATAATTGTTTTCCGTGTTATGAAGCTATATATTCGTGTTATGAGATAATGCATAAAATGTAAATTATTTATTAATTTTTTTTCATGTATAAAATAAAATTAAAATACAAATTTGTAATTTTTGCCCTAAATGTATTCAAAATTTCCATCAGTTACACAGTATATGGATTTGTTATAATATTGGGAAACTATGTATTTCCCTGTATAGGAACTATGGAAATTAATGTAGAACTTCTTCATTTAATAAGTTATTTAGTTAAGCAAATTTTCTTTCAAATCAATATAAATATTGATAAAATATGATGTCAAGAAAGCACACATTAAATCATAAAAACACTTAAAATTATTGACTACGCAAAACCATACAAATTACTACATAAGGTAATTCGTTAAATTATTTTCAAAAAATGGAGTTCAATTTTTTTTAACTATTTAAATTTACCTTGTATGTATTTTTTTCTATTTATTTTTTTTTTTTTTGACAATTATCCCTGACGCTATACTGTAGCCGATTACGCATGTATGGTTTTTTATATATTAACAACGTATGGTTGCCTGCCGAGAAAATTTATTAGTAGTGAGTGAATCGTACTTATGTATCACAAAAGAGAAAACCTGGAAGACTCTTAAAAGCTCACTCTGTCATGTTATGCGGAAAGTAGATATGAAACATCTGAGTTCCGTTTTTTTACTGTGGCTGGACTCGAACCTGAAACCTTCTACATCGAAGACTGCTATCACACAATTAGGACACACAGTTTATCTGATGAATACCTTTTACACCACGTAAACGGCCTCTGGCTGTTGTATATTTTAATATCCATCTTCCAAAGTCGTCTTTCTGGAGAGCGAACTTTACAAAGTCAGTGGGTCACACTTTCGCAAAGGGTTAAGCTTCGAAATCCTAAGCATTTCCTACGACAATTATTCATGGAAAAGGCAGAAACATAACATCCATTTCTTGTTGTTCAACAGTGTCTGGGATCGAACCTCTGACTTTTGCTCCGAATAGTTCCTTTTCACCATAATGCCACAGTTATTCCTTACCTTATATCCTTAAAACTCTAAGTATAGTGGCTTTTATTTATAAATTATTAAATATAAATTTAAACGAGAAAATAGATTTATGCCGCTTATTTATTGTTTAAAAAAATGTTTTTTTTTTCTTTTTGAGTAGAAATATCTTTTAATACATGTAATAATAATTATAATAATAATAACAAAAGTTACTACAAATAAGTCTAATATAAAAAATAAAATGATTTTTTTTATTTTCAAATGTATTACTTTTTAAAAACACAACGTTAAGAAAAAGATATTTAAAGTATTTTTTCTTTTTAAAAATATTTTACTATAAATAAATTTTTACGCAAGCAAATTTGTTGAAAAAAAGATAGTACCTAAAAACTGTTGCGATGTTGAAACAAACGAAACGAAAGATATGGAATTCGGTTAAAGTTACAAATATAAAACAACTATTATTTTAAAAAATATTACACAATTTTTGTCTATCGTGAGTAAGTACCGTCTTCTTAGAAATGCAATTATTAAATAACTATAAATTTTCCAAATATGCTGTCAAAAGATTTCTCTGTAATTCTCATCGTGACATAATTAAAGACAAAGTCTGAACGGTTCATTTTCTAAGATATATGATTAAAATGTAAATCATTTTGTGTAATTGTGTTTTTCATTTATAATAAAATCAATAAATTATTATTAATAATAATAAGTTTGTCATTAAAATGATAAAATTAAATAATTAATCATAATTTAATAGGTTATTAAAATTTCTAGACAATTTAGTTTCTTTGTTTAGATACTTTATCATTATTTCTACTACTTATATGAAAATGACAAGTAATAAATTAAAAATATCATTTTTAGACTTAAGATTTTACAATCTGTAAGAACAGAGAAATGTAAACTAATTATAAATAATTTTTATATTAAATTGAAGAAATAGCTTTTTAATTAACTTCTTATAAACACTTTTGAATTTAATTCCTGAACTTTATATCCGATTTCACACCCACTATAATATAATTAACCGTTCCTAATAAGTAAAATTCTTACAATAGATAAATAATATTAAAATATATTCTTGCGTAGTTTCTATAATTTGTATGTCTATAAATTATTACACTGCCTTGAGGTGAAGTATTATGTCATTTAAAATAATTATATTTTTATGACTTTGTTACAAAAAAGGAAAGGTTTGAAAGAAACGCTAATTAGTTATAAGATTTTCTCATGTGTTTCGTAAGTATTATGAAAAGCATTGCGTAGCGTAGAAGATGAACATTCATTAACTTTTCACCGTCATTATTACGTGTCATATTCCTCGTTTAGAAACTCAAATAGATTTACTTAGTGTATTTTTTCAATCGACCTATATTTATATATTCCGAATTTAGCTCTAAAGTGAATATTTTATTTGGTAATGAGTTCGTTCCCCGCAGCACCCAGCAGGGAGTAGAAACGATCTCTTTCTTCCTGTGGAAATGATTCGTGTGTTCTATAGCTAACACACCTTATTTTTAAAACTGTCTATTTTTCAATGAAATAGTAGGATATCTTTTAACGAGAGGGAAACTATATTTATTTGCTTCCCCGGTAGCTTTGATACCTAGTTTTGCGTCTATATTTATATGCTGGTAACGAGATTTCTTTTGAATATGACTCTTACCGATTTCATGTTATTAAAGTAAAAAAGTGCACACTTCCTCAAGTGGAGAGCTTGTTGGATAGTTTTTACATATGTTCATATATATATATATATATATATATATATATATATTAGGTTGGGGAAAAGAAATCCATTATTTTTACGTGAACTTTATTTATGTAACTTCTTTTGGATTCACTTTGTAAAAAGGTTTAAAACAGCTTTCATGTAGATTTTTAGGGGTCTTGCGCGTTACGACTGCTGACATGCGGTTAACTTCGATCATTTTTGATATTTTATAGACATTTTCGACGATGCTGTATCCACATGCGAGGTGCATCTCTAACATCAAAAATACCCGAACGGAATCGACGAAACAAAAATTGTACCTAACTGGTTGTTACAGTCTTAACACCTTTCACACCTTAGGACGATAAACACCTTTCACAATTTTAGCCACCCGGCTACCTTTTTCGCCGTTACAAGAGAAAAACGAAAATGTATCGAATTTTCTGTTTGTTGTCTTCCATTTTTAAAACCTTGTACTCGTAACTGAATTATTCAAACAAAAAACCGCAAGAGGATATTTTAGTGTCAAATGTCACCTTTCCAAAGATCATAAATCTGAAATTGTTTGATAGACACCTCACGAGATATCGATCACTACAGACGTTTACCGAAAAAATAATGGATTACTTTTTCCCCAACCTAATATATATATATATATATATATATTACTTCTACTTAGCTTAGTGTCTTGACAGCCCATACGAAGGCAAAGGCCTGCTCTGCCCTGCCCATATCTGTTTTCATGACCGAGAACCCTAGGGTGCGAAGTATATATCACAGTTAAGTGATCAGCCTAACGTGAAATATTCTGTTGTTTAATTCCCAAGAATGCTTGGTACTCAGTTTTATCGACTCACTGAAGGGATGAAAGGCTGAATCGACCTTGACCAACCTTAGGATCGCACCTCGAACCTGTGCCGTGCGAGCACAAAGAGCTACCACTACGCCACCGAGCTTATATACGCAAAACATTTTTTTATACTTATTTCTAAATAAATTAATGACATAGAAGATAAATTAAAAAATTAAACACATTTCTCTATTATAAATGAGTGTATTTACTAATATATTTTATCTTGATTTTAATGTAGAAGTAATTAAAATGATACGTCATTGTATGAAAAAGTATTTTTAATAGTTTTCTTCTAAAAGAAAGACTTATTAAAATATTACTAAAATCGCATGTACATAAATTAGAGATTATGATTTTCTCTTTTTTCTATTTTGGTTTCATGTTCTTTCATGACTGTTCTGAGAACTTCTAAGCTCACTGCTTTTATCCAGACTTTAAATTTTTTCAATGAAATATTTCATGGCTATGTTAACGCGACGGATTTATTTATGATATTTGAAAGATTGCGCGGTATTTTTACTTGGTTATGTTTATTCTGAAGGCCTACTGTATTTTTTTACAATTAAGTATTTTGTGATTATGGTAATAGGACAGATTTATTAATGATTTTTGAATGACTATCAGCAATTAATATTATCTGTAGAGAACAATATATTTCATAAGCAAACAAGTGATTTTTTTTAATATTGTGCAGTTAATTTTGAATTGTTTATTCATGAATTTACATTTTCACAAATGTGTTTTGAAAAAGTTTGGCTTTAACATACTGGCAGTATGCTGCTAGACTGATTTAAAATGATTAGGTTTATTTAGGTATGAATTGCGAAACACAAATTCAAAGTTTTTTTTTCTATTTTGATGCATAAAAAGATTGCATTATATATCATCGTTTCTCATGTCAGAATTATGATAAACAATAAATATTTTATGGTATTTATGTTATATTGATTACATAATACAGAAGGCCAAATTGAAAGACAACCTGTGTTTTAGTTGTAACTGATTAATGAAAAGAGCACAAATTAGTTAAAGTAATGCTAGGTCTAAAATATTGATATTATATTAAAAATTATACAAAACAAGCATATCACGGAAACGCTTCAGTTCACTACAAATTCCCACTTCACTTTGCTATTTATTTTCGTTGTTGGCCGTAAGGGGCGCTGTTGTCATATCCGTTACAATGTGATGTCTTAAGCTATTTGACTTTTTCATGTTAGTGCAATTCTCAAGCATCTCATCTGATTATCTAGTGGCATTCTTACATCTGTCCTCCCAATTGAACATCAAACGAATGTTATGCCAAGACAGTTTAAAGCAGTTGCAATTACAAACATATAAGAAGATACAATCTTTAAAACCTACAAATTAGAAAAACGACTACACTATTACTAGTGATTACTCAGAGAAATCACTGTTGGTTATTTGGAATCCAAATCTCTATTTCATAACAAACAAAACATGGTTTCATCTCAGTGGATACGTGAACTCTTATAGTAATGTTGTTGGTCAATTGACAATCTCAGCGAACCAATTGAGTTGCATTTGTAAGTTTTGAAAGTAGACATTTGGCGTACAATTTCAATGTTCTTGAATAATACAGTGAATTCTTAAGTGTATGTAACGGAAATCTTACAACCATTCATTGCGCAGATAACCGAGGAAGAACGAGATTACCCACTTTTCCAGCAAGATATTGCTACGGCGTATACTACACATCCTATGAAGCTTTCAGGGAAGAGCTTACGATTCTGATATCCGTATGATCTCATAGATTGCTTGATCTGTCTGCCTACTTGCGGGTTAATGTAAAGAGTAACGTCCATAGTAATAACTCGCATTCAATTGAAGATTCAATTATATTATACCGATGAATTGTTTCTAGAAATATATTGAGACGCGCTGAGTTGTGTATGGAGATTTATGGCGAGCACTTTCAACATCTCTTGCGAAATTATCTACTATCTCTATTGATTTATATCTATTATCTTTTAACCTCTCTCTCTCTCAATTTGAATTATCTATTATCTCTTAATATCTATCTCTCTCAATTTGAGTTATCTATTAACTCTTAATATCTATAAATTTGAATTATTTATTATCTCTACTGATTAATAATCTATTATCTCTATTGAATGTTCATATGTACTAATCTGTATTCTGTATTTACATTAAATTGTTTGAATTGATAGAGAGATTTTATTTTGGGTATCCTATACTAAATATGTTTTTATAGCTAATGTACTAACGCGTTAAATACTCAACTAATGTATAATGACCTATTATTAATATGTTAATACTTATTTGATAAATATTTAACCATTATATTGCTAATATTGATGTTTACACAAATAAATGTTATGAAAAATACAATTTATGAAAAAAATAAAATAACCAATCATTTATTTATTTACACATAAATAATGGTTAACATTTTTTAATAGCATTGTTTGAAAGTTTTTAAATTTAAATTAATTTATTACAGATGTTTGTCAAAAAATATGCTAATGTTTTATAAAATTTCTTTACTATTAAAATACAGTTATTATAATAAATTATTATAATATTAAAAGGAAAATAGATTAAGAAAATTCTATGCTTATGTCATTTTTATTACAATATCCTTAATATAAGTTGAATTTTTTTTTCAAATCTCGATTTCATTTAGGAAAAGTCTTGATGTTGTATTTGTATATACATAACATGTGTTTAAATAATCACAACTGTGCAACATATAATTAAAAATAATTAACTTGGTATTTTTACTAGACAGAAGTAATAGTTTTAATGACACAATGAATGGGATATTTTTAAACGATTTTCCAACAGCTTTCTTCTTGTGAGAAGATTTTTTTGTTACAATGGCTATGACTGAAATGTCACAGAGAAACTGTTACATTGAGAGAAAGTTCGTTGACCCCTCCCTAGCATATGCTATTCTATCGACATACATTTCCGGACAATACACATTCGCATTCGTTCTTTTATTTTACTATTTCTTTTCCACTTTATATGTGTTTATGTTTCTTTGGAACATTCACTGCGTATTAAAACAGATAAAAATGCAAAATTAATGCTATGCTTTAATTTATAGTTATTAACAATGAAAGCAAAAATATTTGAAGTAAAGTATAACAGTGGATTTTATTTTATTTCAAAAATATAAATAAGCATAGAAGATCAATAGTTCATTATTTATCCTTAAAACCACTGCGTATTCAAAGAATATCTGTATCAAAAATAGAGAATTATCATCGTTCTGGGCAATTGATTCCACTTTATAAGAATTGTATTAAGGTGTCAGAAATATTTCCTTAACGTTATATAATTATATAACTATTACAATTATTCATAGTTTATTTCCTTCGCCTGAACTGAATTTAGAATATTCGTCTTTATTGAATGAACGAAAAATCACTGTGTATAATCCCAGGCGATCGCCACATCTATAGAAAAAATTCTCATTTTTAAAAATTTCATTTCTAAATATGTAAACGACTCAGTTTTTTTTAATATTGTGGTATTTATATTTTTATGACTCATTATGCATAATGTAATTTTGCATAAGTTTATTTACAATAGTACAAACTCAAGTTAATAATCACTATGTCTTTTGACTTGAAAGATTCACACCAATTAAATAGATAAGATTGTATTATATACAACTTATATTTGCTGGCTAAATTTATTAAGGTATAATTCATGCCATTTAAATACTATTTAGTAATTAAATGTTTTTAGATTTTATAACTGTGTCTAAAATTATTTCTGTCCTAATATATTACAGAATTAATTAATTAGGTGTCTATTCAAAATTCTCTTTTTTGGAAACTTTTTTACTGATATTATTTACAAAATAATTAGATTACTTACATTTTTCTTTTACGGAAATATTTTTTATATATGTTATAGTTGACATTTTTAAAATTAGAAATTTAAATATTTGTAGTTAACATGATAATTAAGTGCTAGCATAACCTTTAATATAATTGATAATATTTTTATTTGGTTAAATATATTTTTATTACATATCTATTTAATGTAGTTATTACATTTTTATTTGATTAAATATCTTACATTAGTAGGAAAAACTTCAGTCCACCTAAAGAAATCCTAAATTACAATTAATAGTAAATAAAACGATTTATGTGTTTCTTAAACCTGCTGAAAAATTGGGATTAAATGATTTAGCCATATAGTTTCCAATTTGATGAGTATTCTGTGTTTTGAAACGATATGAGATTACACATTTTTGAGAGAATCTAGGTCAATGTCATAATTTAGAAGCATCTCTGTGTTGTCCGCGCGGTCATTGGGTTAATACAGTTCAACTAACATGGCGTCTCGCTTTGTGTGCTTACTATGAACAGTTCAAGGATAAATGAAATGGGTGTCAGTGTTGCAATAAAAACGCCCAAAAATTCAACCAAAATCATACAGGTAATTTGTAGTGTTTTTTGTTTTATTAAAGGACTTTTGAATTTATTGAAAATAATTATATATGCATTGCACAATAAAAAAGAAAATTAGTGTGGAAGAGGTTTTTTTTCATTGGATTTTAAATATATCATTGAAAGTGAAAGTGTATCCACATCAAAATTTTACATGATACACTAAATAGATACTGGATTAACAGTATCAAATTTTATTAGCAGAGAAAAGAGAATGAAATGGAAAACAACTGGCAATACTCTTGGCTGATTAAAAGTCATGAATAAGGATTGTCAAATGTAGGCACTAGATTACGAATATCAATAAAAGAAAATGCTCCATTTTAAACATTATCAATGATGTTGAAAATTATTAAAATAGAGAAATAGTTACTTTTCAACTTGAAGTTGAAAATTTTCAGTATTTATTTTACAAAAATGTAGTCGAAAAAACAGATAACAATTTAATTTTGCAAATATTTCTGAATTTCCTTAAGTAGTAAATTTAATTTCATCGCATTTTTTATACTTTGTACGATTTCTAAAAATGTATGAAATGTAGGAATATTTTTCTTTTAAATAATTTCTGGATTTCATTCTTTTTTGATATTACGGCAAAAAATAGTAGACAGGTTTTGGCGTACGCATTGACGAATGCTAATATTTTTATTAATTCAAATGTTATGAATATTTTAGTAGTATCAAATTTTATCATTGATTTATGTAATTAAATTTATGTGCTTTAAAATTTTGATTACATTTATATAACTATATCACGGTCTCCTGCTGTAAAATATTAAAAGAATTACTTTATTCGAATATTGTTAGGGGTTTCTATTTTATACATCTATTCCTTTGTTCTAAATTTTCAATACATCATGTATTCATTGTGTTCAATATTTACATTCTGACTTCCTCTATTAAAATCGTTTCAAAATGCAAACTTATTCGGTGCGTTATAAAGAATTTTATTTTTAATGCTTTATTGTTAAAAAGAATAAAATTTTTTTAAACCAAGATAATAGTTCTTTCAAGCTTTTATTCACTGAGTAAGTATATTGTGGAATCGCCACTAAGTGTTACCATTGAGCAAATACAATTATCTCGTTTTATTGTTAAGGCACAGTGATGTTAGAAACATAATGTTTCATAAAATTTCAAATATTTAAAATTTTTTTCTGAAAATATTTAAGTGTATTCTAAAAAGTATATATTTAAATGAACATATGAAAGTTTCCTAGTGCCTGACTACTAGGGACTTTCACATTTCAACACTACATGGTGAGAAAGGAGAGAATTTTATATACTAGGATATATATCCAGTGAGCATGCCATCGTTGCCCCGAAAGTGGGCGAGCCTTCGTGATTTAGAAGCAGAGACCAAGCAAAAAGCCTCAGAAATTCAACCTGGAATCTTCAGAGGTATCATTTCACATGGAAGACATTGCGACCACAACATATTTTACATGTCTTAGACGTCATTGTTAAACATGGCGGATATTTGATTGGGTCAGGATTTGAACTCATCACCTTCTGATAACGAGAACGATGCTGTAACCACAATACCCTAAAATACCCTAAAGTATTGACAATAAATTGAAAGGTTTTTGTGCACAATTAGCCGAAAGTGTATTCTTGGCCTGCCTTAACTTCCTTAAATCACAAAGACATCTTTAAATTATGCTGGCTTCGGCAATTTATTACCCACAACTAGTTTAGATTTTCCATTTGTACTGCTATGTTTCTTTGTATTATACGCAAATCATAATATATCGTGGTAAATTGTTGAGGATAGCATATGCAGTCAATATTTCTGGTCCAAAAATAAAACGAGAAAGATGTAAAATTTCTTTCATAAAAATCATATGATTGACTTTTCCTGAATGATTCAATTCCTATGGTATTGGTCTTTGTTCAATGATACAAACTAGCCAATGACAATTCATCTTCGCTCGCCATTTATTTGATTTGTTCCTAAGTTCAAAATTGCTGTTGAAGTGATTGAAAATATGGACAATTTTCTAAAAATAAACCTTTGAACTAGGTGTAAAAATGATGTGAAAGAGAGGAGATATCTAATCATCCTCCTTACAAGTAGAAACTTAAAGAACATTTTTTTTTCTCCGTGCGATAAATGTTGTGATATAAATTAGTCAAAGATAATGAATACTAAAGTTCATCGAAGTGGTCAAAGATCTGTTTTATCACGAGGAAAAAAAATAAGATAACTTTATATTAATATGTTTTCAGTTTTTATCTCATGTTAAAAATTAAATATTCATCTGACAGACAAAAATTGTTGCTGTTTTAATCTAATCAGTTGAACAATCTGAATAGGGAATCATAGGAAATTTATATAACGGTTTTTTTTAATGTAAAATACCACATATTCTGAAAAAATGCCGATTTTTTCTATTTTATTTTGTTTTTATCAGGTCAAATCAAAATTTTTTTCTTACTTAATAGTTTTTAATTTACTATGATACTGCTAGTAATGTATTACTAACAAAATACATAACAGACATCTATTAGTTACCTCTAAGATAAATCATAAAAATGTAGAGATACGAAACTAGAAACATGTTATAAAACCTTACACCATCTCCATTTTAAGTTAATCTTATTTCCGGAAAATGCTCCGTCTTGTTATTGCATTCTTACTCATTTGTGTATTTATTATTTATTAGAATTTTTATAAAAAGGGAATCATCATTTGTATTTATTTGAATCTCTCATTTGAACTACTTGATAAAATGATTAATTATATCTTTCGATTTGTGATATAGGAGAGCTGTAAACTGCGTTATAAATCGATTTCATATTTCAAGGAAAGCATTTTTAAATTTGTGATCATAATTATAGTCAGTGATAAAAAAAAGTGGAAGTGAATATCAATATTTATTCATGTATATCAAATCATTTGATGATATTATAATATTGCTTATTATAATGTTTAGTGATGATATTATAATTTTGGTTGATGGTTTAAGAGAATCTAAAAAAATGTGGGAATGTAGCTTATATATATATATATTTAGCTTAGGCCCTAAGAAAATATACTGCCTGACTGTGACCAAAAAAAAAAAAAAAAAAAAAAAAAAACTGATTTTGTTACTTTTGGACAATTATATTTAACTTATTTGTAGTATGAAACTCATTTGAGTGCTATGAAGCCCTTTAGAAATCTCCCTCGAGCTTTATTTTTTGAAATTTTAATCTGTATTTATTTTTATGTTTATGACTGTTTAGAATAAGGATAATTCATAAATGAATATAAACGTGTTTCCAAGAAGATTGTTTTTTGAAAAACATCGATATATTCTAGGACATGTCATTTTAATTTCGTTGACATAGATTTACTGTATGTTGATAATAGTTTTACAATTCCAGTATTTACAATTAATTTTTTGTAAGTTCACATTGTTATATCTAAGTTATATTAATCCATATGTAAGTTATTAGTTTTAAATATTCATAAGGAAACGATCATAATTTAACAATTTAACATAATTTAATAATTTTTTTAAAAGAGTTATTTGTTTAAAACTGCTTAAAATCAAATTATTTTAGCAAGCAATAAAAAAAAATAATAAATGACGAAATTTCCATAAAATCAAAATTTATGACATTTTTATTATTTATTAATATTGAATAAGATAGTAGCATTTTAAAATAGAAATAAAATAAATAGTGATTAGTATAAATGATTTGATTATTTATTTCAATATATTCTGATTAATTGATTTATTCGGTTTTTTTTTTTTTTTTTTTTTTTTTTTTAAATTTTGAATGATATCTATTAATATCATCGTTATTAACATTTTTATAATTAAGTGTAATTAACATTTAAAAGATTCTTATAATAATAGTCCACAGTAACTTTAATCTTCATTTAACGTCGAATTCTACCTTGCTGAACCTCAAATATTGACGTTTTTCACCATCCATTAAAGAAATGTATTTAAGTACTTGTAAATCTCTCTCGTCTGTTACAAATTGTAATTATTAAATCTAGTTTAAATGATAATAAAAAAAATCAGTTGATTCAATGATTTCGCTTTAACGAAACTAGACTAATTATTTGAAATGGGAGTGAAAAAAATAAAATCCGCTATTGGCAAGCACACGTCTAGAAGATTAGATTCTATGTTTTCAATCCTCTCTCCTTGAATTACAGTTAAATGTCCTTGGATGCGTATTTTTTTTTATTTCACATTCGTTATCTGTCATTAACATAATCGCGTTCCAAAGTCGTTTCTGTGTATTCAATTACGTCCACTTAACATTATCGCTTTGTAAATGCCATGATCTGAAAATCAGCTATTTTGTATATATCGAACCGTTAATTTACAATTAATTCATGAAAACACCAATTAAAACTGCGGTATCAAATCAATTTACGTGTGTTATACGCTTAAGTTTATATCCTATGACATATCTGAATGAAATATTATGTTGGAGAAAAAGTAATCCATTATTTTTTCGGTAGACGTCTGTAGTGATCGATATCTCGTGAGGTATCTATCAAACAATTTCAGATTTATGCTCGTTGGAAAGGTGACATTTGACAATAAAATATCCTCTTGCGGTTTTTTGTTTGATTAATTCAGTTACGAGTACAAGGTTTTAAAAATGGAAGACAACAAACAGAAAATTCGATACATTTTCGTTTTTCTCTTGTAACGGTGAAAAAGAAAGCCGGGTGGCTAAAATTGTGAAAGATGTTTATCGTCCTATATAAGACTGTAATAACCAGTTACGTACAACTTTTGTTTCGTCGATTCCGTTCGGGTATTTTTGATGTTTAGAGGTACACCTCGCATGTGGATCGTCGAAAATGTCTGTAAAATATCAAAAATGGTCGAAGTTGACTGCAAGTCAGCAGTAGTAACGCGCAAGATCTAAAAATCTACATTAAAGCTGTTTTAAACCTTTTTACAAAGCGAATCCAAAAGAAGTTACATATAAAGTTCACGTGAAAATAATGGATTTCTTTTTCCCCAACCTAATATATTTTCAGCTTGCTGAGAAATGTATTAAAAAAAGTGGAGATTATATATCCATTTAGTTATTTATTTCCCATTTAATCTGATTCATTTCAATCGTGTATTCTGATAAAAATATGGCTATTTCTTATGACCTTTCTCTATATTATTAAAATATATTCTCAACAATTTTAAAATTGCATTTTACGTAATTTTTTACCAATGCTCTCTTTATATTGGGTTGTCCGGAAAGTTCGTGCCTATATATATATTTTAAGACAATTAAAATGCAGCTCATTTAAATATTGATAAACATTTATGTACTTATATAGGTACCATTCTGCCCCACAACCTTTCTCCATTATCCGTGTAGCTTGAGAATTCCATCCTTCCAATCTCTCAGATTGTTTGGCAAAAAATTTGTCCAAATGGGTTTTGATCTCAACCAGAGTCAAAATTTTTCCCATTAAGGGAAATCCTTCATCCAGCATCCTCGCCATAAACAGCGTATATCTTATTTGCCACTTGTGTGGCATTTTCGCCCTTTCGGAAAAAGAAAAGCATTAAATGCCTATAATGCACTTTATTTGCCACCATATTCTAAAGCTTACAAAACTGATTAAAATTAACGAATGGTAACCAAACTTTTATCCAAATATGGCTGAAGCTATCTTTTTTAGAATATGTGCACATGTCATTTGTTTTCAATAACTGTGATATATTCAGTCAGGTCTCTCGGGCTACATACCGAAAATCGGCATGAACATTCCGGACAACCCAGGAGAAACAAATAAATTTCCAATATTATAGATATTTCGTCAGCATTTAGGTATATATGATTGATCAAAATCTGAAACAATATTGTTTATATTCGTCTATGTGTACTTGTATATATATCGCATCCCGACTACTCTGTGGATTAATAGTTATGGTTAGGATAAATTCTAAATTCGTTATAAGGTAGGGCTAAAATTACAAAACCTCAGGTGATGAATTTATGACTGAGTTGATATCATTTTATCAAAAATTATATCCAGCAATGACGGGAAAATAGGGGATCAATGAGATCAACATAGGTAAGTCTTATTCCGTTAAAATATTATAATTTCCTACAAGAGAAGTCCACGGCATCCAGATTTTTCACTATTTCCATGGCCAAAGCCTAAGTACTCTAGAAACTGTGTGTACTTTGGCCAACCATTTTGCAGGATCTTGTTACGTGACTCTTCTTTTTCGTACTCAACAATTTCTCTTTTATTACTCTCCAAACAAGAAAAGTATTAGAAATAAACACGGCTCTTAATGATATAATTTAATGAAGTAATAACTCCAAATTTTATTAAAAAAGAATAAGAGGACCTTTTCACTCAAATAAAAATAAATTGCTTAAGATGACATTGTTTTCATTGAATATTGTACAATAAATATCATAACTACCTCATAAGTATATGCAAATAAATAATACTTTTCTCCTTTTTTTAAAAATAAGAGATGTTTGTATAATTTTTTTTACATATTTTACTACAAAATGTACCAAGTACATAAAATAAAAACGTTTTAAGATACTTCTTAATATTAAGACTATAATTCTGTTAAATTTTTGATGGTGCCTAAAGCAGTTGCAATATAATTTGTTATGGAATGATATTTTCTGCAGCTTTTAAAATAAAATTTTTTCTTTTCTTTGAAATTTTATCATATTGATTAAAATTTCTTAGTAAGTAAATAGAAACTTAATTGTGCGTTAAGATATAATGTAATAATAATTTAAAAATGCTCTACACATTTAGTAATAGCCCAATGTGCATACAGTATTTAAATTATTGTGATTAAATGATTTCTCATGAAAGAGATTATTATTGCAAAATGATTAAAACTAAACATTATCTTTTTAGTTATAGCTATAATAGTATGAAGTTCATAAGTTATTAATATAAGCTGACCACTTTGAAAATACTGGAATTCGAAAATTACTTTTATTGTCACGTTAGAAAAATGTTATTCTTAAAATGATAGAATTGAATCAGATCATAACCGTACCTTAATATATCCTCTGACCATTTCGAACGGACCTTGTGCCACAAAACCCAATCAACCAACCTGATCATTTTGAAAATGAAGAATATTTCAAAATATAATTTTTTATTTTTTATCATGATTCTAAATTTCATATATACGTTGGTTACAGTAAAAATAAAACAGGAAACTATTATATATTCGAAAAGGACAAATTAATCGTAGAATGAAATGCGTTTATTTAAAGTAAATTTTTTAAAAAGAATTAAAAAATAAAATATCAGCTATATATTAACAATTGTGCATGTCGTTTTTCTTCTGTCTAATTATTTGTGAAATCTCATAAATATTTTTTGGGTGTTCAAATAAATATTATATTAATAAAGACTTGTTTAAGAATTCAAATGAAGATATCAATTACAAATTATGTCTGATTATTTCAATTTTGCTAAATCATGATAAATATCTGAATGCTAAATCGCTTTCTCATGTAGTTTTCGCTGAAGTAAACCAAAAAGGACATTAAATGTAAGAGTGGTTATATGACTTTTATAACGCCATTAACCAATCAATGTTCCCCCCTTTTCCCCTCCCACAAAGCGAAGAAAAAAGTATATGAAACATAGTTTTGTATTTCCAGCAATGTCTAACGGGTTGGATCTGAAAATAACTCTCTTCCTGTTTCCCAATCATGAGACTGCAGATAAAGCTATTCTAGTCTGTGATGGAGAGTTGTTGATATCATAACCGTTAGCTTGCATAAATGTTCGTTTCCAAATATCGATATGAAAGCTTTTTTTGAATCGGAATTAATTTTAACTATGTATAAATACTAACTTTCTAAAGTTGTTGCCAAAAAATTATTATTTTTATATTTAAATTAAAAATGAGAGTCAAGAAGTTTTGTGTAATAATAAAATTATCATAAAAATAGACATTTAAATTTTAAGTATACATGTATGTAATTATTTTTTCTACTATTATATAAATATTGATTACAAATGCATTGCTACTTGAACTGCTTTTTATTAATTCTCTTTTAGCGCTTACATTAATTTTAAATTTTTTTATTTTTTTTTTTATTTTTTTTATTTTTTGAAATGTAAAGTTAAAAATTACTTTAGAATGTATCACAATTAAAATATCGATAGTCAAATTATATAATATTATGTTTGTCGATTTATGGCTTATTACTTACTTTACATAAATTTTAACTATAAATGTTACGTTTTTTTTATTTTTATTTATTTTAAATTTTCAAAATATTTAATTATTATACCTTTGTAACGAGAAAGTATTTTTGTTTGAATAATTTTGCAAGCAAATTTTTAGTGTAAACGTTTCTCGGAAACCATAATCAAATTTCATTTTTTAATACTTTACCAGTATACGTTGTTACGCTTACACTGCAGTAGGAATGCAATTTTTAAAATATTCCTTTATATAACTGAACAAATGGGACAGGTATATTATATTCTGTAAAATCAGTACAGTTGGAAGCTCTACAAAATCAGATAAAAGTGGGTATTAATCAGATAAAATTCTGCATTGTCTAAATGAAACCTTGGTTTGTTTTAATGTTGATTATCCTTTTTTTATAGTCATAAGTATTGTTTCAAGACATGGAAAATAATCCCCCCACAAGCATCTTATTGTAAGGAGAAATTAACTTTTAAAATTCATTTAATTGCTTAGAAAACATGATAGTAGTGCAAAGTTTTTCCTGATTTGTTATTTATTGCTTATGTGTGTTTTTATTTCATTGAAATCGATTGCAAAACTATTATGAAATGTTAGATTGTAACTTATTGTCATGGGAAAAAGTTTATTATTGCCATCAACATAAGGAAAAGCCTTAAGATTCCTTTCCGCTTCATATAAATCCTTGATTTCAAGTAATTAAGCTTACTTCTAGCATTTAATGATATGCAAAACAAGAATGTAAACACTACAACGAGACTACAACAATGGGTTTACTTGCTTAAGTTCATTTTATTGGAGAAAACATGTTTGCTTAAAAATCGACCATATTTTTCAAGAACACTTTTGATTATAACAGTTGATGTCATTCATAAAGTTTGATTAAAAAATATCAAGTTTCTAAAATCTTAAATTTTTTAAATTAAATTTATAAAATTTGATGGAGAAATTCGAAATGAGAGAATTTTCCATGTTTCGGAAATCACTTTTTAAATAAATGCTAATGTTTTTTAAAGATAATTTTCCTCAAAATGGTGTGCATTTTTCTCTTCTGAATTTTAGAAAAGAATTTATGGCTGATATACAATGATAGATATGGATAAAATAATTAAGTGAGTAAGTAAAATACTTCTATTGAGAAGGAGGATGATTAAAATTTTGAAAAGTTTTTCTCACTCATCCGGAGTAACTCTTAAAATTTAAGCATGAAAAGAAAATTCTTAATTTAATAGAAGCATTGTATTACAGATACTCAGATCATTGAATAAGTAGTATGACAATATGCTTTATAGTAGCCAATCAAAGCTTCATATCGAGAATTATGCAAAAAAGGCAATTGTATAAGAAACTCATTGTTCAGCACTACAGGTGTTGCATATAGAAGCGGGAAAATAAATAGTGTTTAGAGGTTTGATAGGATTTATTTTCAAAAGTTTCTTTGTTTTCTTGAATAAGAATGAAAGCTGAGAGCTGTAGTGTCGTCGGATATATTGAAACAGGGTTGTTCATTGCAAATATCAATTTATTCTTTGGCATTCATTCTATTATTCTAAGATTAAAGAAACAATATCAACGAGCCAAACAGTTGCCTAAGGACTTGTGCCAATGGTTACGCTCTCTGCAGACCATCAGTACATTGCTGTTGTAAGCAAAGGGTCATTAGATGGTATCAAATTGATATCCATGATTCCAGTGGACATTGGTCAAACGATATATGCCACTACTGTGAACAGAAGGTTGTGCAGTAATCAACTCTACTTTCGAATACCACGAGTTTTTCTATCTCCCCGATTTCAGAATTATTAATCAAAGTGGTGTTGTCAGTTAACTTGAATGGGGGATAAAAAGTTTAAATTTGATATAGAAAGGATTACATGGCTATAAAGATCTGGGATAAACAATTTGCACCACTCTGGCTCAAGCCATCCCCAAATCTTGCGCATTCAGAGGGTGAGACATCGTTTGTTATATCCCACTGGCTTGCATATATACATGCTGTTAACATCTTCCAGTTGAACGATATCATGATGAAGTTGTTATTCCATTGTATCATTTTACCATGAATAGTTCACCCTATACTGTAAAGTGAGTCCCATAGAACTAACATCGCACCAACTACTGAAAAGAGAAGAGTAAGTGTAAGGAATGGCTTGCCCAGTTAATTACCTCAAATTCCATTCAAAATATCTGAGACACCTTCGCATTTGCTGTGACATATGTCCCTCCCCGCCCTAGTAACTGTTAAAGATTATTGCTTTATAGGCTGAAAGTTGATTACTTGACGGTGTGGAGATTGATTACCTCATAAAAAGTACAGTCAAACATTGTAAACTTCATTTGCAGATCAGATGTACTTGTATGTGTCGTCATTGTTATTTTCGCTTATTTTGACTTAAAATTTGTTTTGCTAATGATTTCATTCTTTTATCATTTACTAAAATTCAATATTTCCATCTTTGAATCTTTTTCATGTTTGAATGAGTAATTATTTTTTTCTCTGACGCATTTCATTTTATTCAAAATAATTTGTTGAATTTCTTTTTAGACATGCAAGGCTTTTCTCCCGGATATGAGGGAAGACAACCATGGCCATATAGTATCTATAGCTAGCATGGCTGGTTTATGTGGAGTCGTCAAACTCTCCGACTACTGTGCCAGCAAATTTGCGGCTGTTGGCTTCGAAGAATCTTTGCGGCTAGAATTGAAACATGAAGGATATACTGGCATACATTCCACAGTTGTTTGTCCCTATTTCATTAACACAGGCATGTTTGATGGAGCTCAACCCGGGTAAATATTACTATGCTATATCATAATTGATTTCCTTAATACTAAGAAATTATGCAACTGCTTTATTATACAATAAATTACACGATTAATGTGTCACTAATATCTTTTTAATATATTACCAAGAAAAGGAGAAATAATTCATCAGTGTTATGAATAATGCTATTCGTAAACAGAAGATAGAGAAATATATATCACATTATTTATCAAACAATCAAAAATTACCTCTTTATTGGTCATTTGTTAATGTTAGGTTAATACCGTAAACTAGAATCCATAATGTAGTGTTCTGAAGAATAAGGTGGCTTACTTTGTCTTTATGTACTTTGTTCCAAATTATGATGTATTAAGCCTAACAAAATTAAACGTATAATTATTCTTTTGATGAGATATAATTATACCATGGAACAATATTTGTTTTACGTAATAAATATGACGAACAAAAAATTAGACATGCATTTACTAATTTGGTTTATCTGTAAACTCACTTAACAAGAATTTAAACATGTTATGAATTACCCTAAAATTCTTATTCTTTTATAGATTTTATTTAGGATTTATTATAATATTGAGTTGTGCAGAAAGTTCATGCCGATATTTTAGGACAATTGAAACGCAGCTCATTTAAATATTGATATACATTTATTAAATTATATAGCTACCATTCTGCTCCACAAGCTTTATCTATCTTTCATGTAGCTTAAGAATTCTGTTCTTCCACAACATCTCAGATTTCTCGGCAAAAAATTTGTCCAAATAGCTTTTGATCTCAACCAAAGAGTTTAAATTTTTCCCATTAATGGAAAACCTTCATCCAGCATTCTCGCCATAAACAGCGCATATCTTATTTGCCGCTTGTGTGACATCTTTGCCCTTTCAGAAAAAGAAAAGTATTAAATGCCTATAATGCACTTTATTTGCCACCCTATTCTAAGGCGCACAAAACTAATAAAAATTAACGAATCGTAATCAAACTTTTTACCAAATATGGCTGAAGCTACCTCTTTTAGAATATGTACACATGTAATTTGTTTTTAATAATTGTGATATATTCAGTCAGATCTCTCGCGCTACCTATCGAAAATCGGCACGAACTTTCAGGACAACCCAATAGATATATTCTGCGAATATCTCTTTGCATAATACTGCTTTCTTCAGGTACTGGATAGGTTACTCTCAACTTAAACTCTAGCCAGTGAGAATTTTTCACATAATGCCTCTATATATAATCATATCTTGTCATGTTACCTATCCAGTATTTTACTTTAACTTGTTTCACTACATTTTATTACGTGTATTGTTTCTAATATTAGATATGCTATCATAACCTTTAAGACAACAGCTGTACAAACCTTAAATACCTTCAAATGGCAGATAATGTTATAAATAGAGAAAAAATTTTTTGACTCCATTGATAGTTGGAAAATTCCAAAACCTATGTTTACTATACATGTAAAATACGACGCTCGGAGATATATAATTGCTTTCACTTAGCTCTATAAGATTCAATTAATAAATTAACTGTCACTTAATAAATAAGAAAGAGATTCGTTTAGTATAAAAAATGTTTTTATATTATATGAATCCCTGAATTTCGCTAATAAAAACAGCGTAATAAAATCTTGTGCAAGGATAAAAGTTACTAGACTTTTTGTAGTTGCTATTGAGTAACAGAGTGATACGCAGATTTTATATATTATTTATATATCGGAGCATTTTATGTTGATACTCTGTCTTAATAATCAACCTTATATGGTTTATTAATACATTGTATTTAAAAAATGAATCTAAATGTGGTCTTCTTAGCTTACATCTTTATTTCTTCTTTAAAGAATATTTTCTATGATGACACCAGAGTACGTTGCTGATGAAATTGTAAATGCAGTTTTGTTGAATAAAGAAGTACTTTTACTTCCTTGGACAATGAATATTCTGATCTTCCTGAAATCGTAAGTAGTGAACTTTTTTTCTAAAATTAATTTCAAATTTGTATTAGAGGCGATTGTAATTTTCGCATTAGAAATACCTTAGTGAGGCTCATTATCTGAGATTTTTTTTTTAACAGAAATTATCGTGTAAGATTTTTAAATTTAGAATAAATATCTTTTATTAAATTATATTTATTTCCTACTTTTCTAATTTTATTGGTGCTTGCTTGACTAAATATATAAGCGAAATGCTCAAATAATCATTCAGTATGTAGTTTTAAGAACATAATTTTGATTCATGTCCTTTAATATCCAGTATGTGTTATTATATAACTATATAAAAAAACAATGCAGAATATTTAGAAAGTGACAAAAGAATTTAAAAACTCGTAGATGATTTTAAAATTGAGAATCACAACTAGTGAAAACATTGCTAATTACACAAAAATATTTTGTGTCATGTAAGATTTTATAACGATCAAAATGCAATTATATACATACAAATGCATATGCAGTAACACAATAATTATCAATTTTTAGATAAAAGAATTAATATATAATTTTAGTTGTGATAAAAAATATTAAAAAAGTCAGGGTTTCTAATAGGACGTTTATTTGGAACATTTTTTTAATGTATATATCACTAAATCGTCATTAGAATCTTCAATTTTCAAGTGAAAAAGTTATAAAAATTAGAATTCTGTAGTTCAGTTTTAGATTTGTGTATCAAACCTTTTGGTACAAGAAACACTTGTACTAAAAGAAATAGTTAAGCAGATTAAATTATCATTTATTCTTCTATTAATTACAATCAATTTTAAAGAAAAATCATTGATCAAAATAAATAACTCACCGAAAATATTATGTTCTTGTTTAATGCTGAATGAATATTTGAGAATTTCGTTTATTTTATAAAAATTTTTTCAAAGGCTCTTTACTAAACAATGTACTAACTGGTGATGGGTATAGATTAACCATTCCATTTTATAGGATAGCTCCACCATTTATCATTAGAAACTTGGCAGTTTTGTTACATCTTGAACATGCAATGGACGGCTTCAGAGGAAGACAAACGGAGCAATAAAGAGTGTTCGAACGAGAGCAAACATATTTTTTTCAAGAAGCATTAATATTTTGAGCTTATTTCTACCTAAGTGCCATAGCAGAAAACTATTTTTACAGATTGTATTATTTTAATTAGCCTCCTTTTAGTAATTTTGCTATCTATCTCTCGGTTAACTTTAAAAGATTTTCGCAGTTGATTTCTGCGATTGATTTTGAAACCACCTGGGAGATTTTTTTTCTTTTTGCGTATTACGCAAGTGCCTGAATTTATATGTAAACTCAGCCAAGCCACGTGATTGCTGCAAATCAACCAAACTAGGTAGATGCTTTCACTTTTGCTTAGAATTTTTAAAGCTTGGCTTGAATGAAAGATATTTTGCTATCGTTTTTTTTGTACTTTTTCGTGTGTTTAATAAAGTATTATTTATTTTTTAAATAATAAACACTGTGTATATTACTGAAATTTATTGAGAAAATCTTTACACACAAGCTATTGAATTTTAAAAACATGCAAGCTGATAACCTAATTTATTACAATACCTCAAGAATAAATTAAGTTTGTAAATATAATGAAGTATTTGTGTTCATCTTAAAATAATGAAATTAAACATCAGTTTTAAACTGTACTGTTTAATATTATATGCTAAATTACCAGAGCTTACATTAAAAGTAAGAAATAAATGAAATAAATTCATATATGTGTTTAAAGTTTTCAAAATAAGCACATCTAACAGTTATATTAGCGGCGTAGTCACTTAGAAAATTAAAAAGCAGTTAGAAATAATGTAATTGATTTAAAAAGCATCTTTTGTGTTAACACCTAAAACTAAATTATTTTAAAAAATGTAATAATTTTTTCTGAACTTAAAGGCATACTACTTAAATTTCTCATTATGAAAAATGCTAAAATTATTAATCAAAATTTTTATGATTCTAAGTCAATATTTCAGATTAAATTAACAGCATTTTTAATACTAAAATAACACTTAAATAACATATATGTGAAAATATTTATTGATTACATAAAAGTGCCCAAGTCATAATCTACTTATGTATGGGTGTATACCATTTTATTTTATAATTTAAGAATTGATGTTAAAACTCATTAATACATTTTCCTATCATAAGGTAAATAAAAATTAATAATATAAACTGAAATTGGAAACGTCTTTAAAATTAAATTTCATGAATTATAATTTATTCTCAAGACTTAATTATCATAATTTATTCTCACAGAGAAACGAATTACATTCATTGCAATCCTATCTGATTTTTTCAGGATTAGATGAAAAGAAATGATATAATTTTTTCATATTCTTAATAATGTTGACTATTAACTGCATTAAAATAAATTAACATAATGGTTAATTTATGCTATGTTAACATTAACATAATGGTTGGACAAAATAATGTTATTATGATTTAAGATCTTAACACCATTTGCTATATATAAGCACCATTTTGTCAACATAAATTTAAATTTACGTATAAGGTAACACAATTGTATTTTTTCTCGAATAAACTCAAATTAGAAACATTTTGAATAAACTACAAACATTAATGTGACAATACACATTAATATTTTACTTTTAAGAACAATATTTCTAGTTATCAAATTTCAACCATTTCTTTAAGTTTTCCTTTGTGCAGTTTTAAAGATTTAATTTTTTTTAAAATCGAATCGCGTTTCTTAATGTCATCCATTATGAAATATAGTAAATCAAATTACTTATTAAAAATCGAAATTATTCACATAAGATTATTTCTTTCTTAATAGTTATTTTCTTTACTTGTTCTTTCTACTAACAAAGGTATTGGGATGAATTCTTTCTTAAGCAACTAAACTTACTTTTCAGACTTTTTTCTCCGAAACTCTATGATGTTGTTTCTTTATACTTTGAAAATGAATCCATGGACAGCTTTTATGGAAGAAATAAAAAAAACTAACCAAGCAAATTATTAACATTGAAAGTGCATCTATTTAATTTGATCTCATTAAGTGAATTGGTTAAATTATGTTTTTTCTATGGTAAAATTATTGTGTAACCAGTAAATTTTTATTGTGTTAAAAAGTAATATATGGTGTGATTTACTATTTTTATGAGCTTTATCTATAATAAAATTTTTATATACTGTTTTTTATACTATTTATATATGTGTATTTATGTGATTAAAATTCAGCAAAGAAAGATACATTTTATTTCAAAAAATAAAAAAATACCTATGTGTGACGGTTTATTGCAAATAAAAATACTGGTTTTTAATATTATTTTTACTTACTTGACAAACTGAAAACAAATGCATCTTACTTTGCATCAAATTAAATATAAAAATGGCTGTATTTGGATAACAAATTTCGAAAAGGGCTGGTTTGAAGTTGTAGGAATTTTTAATTTTACATATGAGATCATATTATTTTTAGTACATCATGTGTTTCATAATATTATTAGCTATCAATGCGTTTTTAAAAGATTAAAAACCAGTCTATTCAACCGTAGACACAGTAAAACGTCTGTGTTTTTATGTGATTTTCAAATATAAAGTCCGAAACGAGCCCTTTCTAAATTTGTAATTCATTTATTAAAGATCATTGTTTAAAAAATGTGCATGTACTCAACTTCATTAAGAACTGATATTCCATCGAATGTTTGTTTAAAGATTTGCTTATTAGATAAGTCAATTAAAAATTTTTAGGAATAATGTACTGTCTCGTTTAAAGAATTGTGATTTTGAATACCTATTTCCTTTAACATTATATTTTGTCTTATTTCAAAAGGTAATGCGTTATTTAGGTTATTATTGTTACACATATGTGTAAAAAAACTTATTAAAGTTAATTTAGGATAATTTCAATTTCATGTTAATATTTACCATATATATCTTTTTTTTCTTTTATTTTTAACGTTATGTAATTTTTGTGTTGCAATAATCAGTGTTTAAATTTTTTTTTCCAGCTAGGATCATTTTGTTTAAATTTTATACATAAGCAATTTGTTTTAGCTTTATTTTAATGTTGATCATGTGATAATCATGCAGATTTGTTATTAAGTTGTCCATAAATCAAAAATCATCGTTTAAAAAAAGTTTTATTTGATATTAAATATAACCAATGCATCTTTAGTGTTATAAAAATAAACATATGCGCACAAACAAAACATTTCAAACTTTGTAATTATTTTAAGTACTAGTTATTATGTAAGAAGCTTACATATTATAAAAAATATACACTAATAATTATAGAAAGCTGCATTAAAGTTATATGTAGAATATATAACTGAAAACTCATATAATAATACATATAATAATATTATTTCTAAATACCTATATACAATAATAAAATAATTCTCAAATTTATTAAAATTTTATATGCTAAAGTTTTCATAATTATTTTCTATCTTAGAGCACAATTTTATTTATTTTATGGTTTGATACAGAAAATAAAAAAATTCATTATTTCATTTGGCAAGAAAGCAAAGCTTTCTTTCCAAATGACTTTATAAGAATTTGACCACAACACTTTCTTTTGAGAATTAAATCATGAAACCAAATAATTTCTAAAATAAATGCAGACTGTAATTTCGTTCTCCACATTAATTAAAATCGAAATCTATATTAATATTAGTTAAAAAAATTTGTTGAATAAGAGTTCTTTTGAATATTTTATTGTGCTTTTGTTAAATTGATTAATTGAAGAAAACTGTCAATGCGAATGTATATTGTGACAGCTAAAAATCGATAAAATTTATCAAAAAGCAATTATTTTTTACAATTAAGCCATCAAATTGGAAAATCCCATTCATCAAGTGCCAAATATATCTAGTTAGTCATTTTTGTTGGATTCCAAAAATTGTAAATCTTGAGCTTGTATTCATGGTATTAGTATTGTTTTGTTTTTAAAGCTTTTTATTTATAAATAATAAGATTTGAAATGCATTAAGTTAAGAATTTCTCTTACATTAGTCTATTTTGAGAGAGTATTTTTTAATGTAAAAACTATCGAGTGAATGTCAAATTTTTCGGATGACTGTATTTAATTATTTATATAGGGTAACTAATTTATTGTTAAGTAATTTTATGAATGCAGCTTTCGTATGAATTTGAAGTTATAGAATTTCAACCAAAGAATATCTAGTCTATATTGTTACCCAGCATATATGAAATAATAAGGAAATATGAAAATTATGTTATTTAATTATAGGTTAATTGTTATTCTGCATGCAAATTCTTATAATTTTTCTCTAATACAAATTCTCTCTAGTGCAAATTCTTATAAATTTTTCTATCTTATCAAATGTATGCTATATATTTGCTTTAATTTAGAGTTTCTTGTAATGAATTTTCATGTGTTGACTTTTAATGTATATTTTTTGTTTTTTACTGACATTGTCTTGGTTTTTTATTACTAAACATATATGTGTATAATTTGCTGCTAGTTATCTTTATAGGATACAGATTGTAATAAATTTAATTAAAACTTTTATTTTCATCGAATAATGTTTCATATAATACAATCATAAAGATTTAGATTAGTTAAATAATGTTTTGCTTATTTTGTAAAAGATATTTATATTACTTATTAAAAAAAACATTAAGTCTGATGTAAAGTGTTAAAAATAAATCATCAGGTTATAAAACATTATGTTTTCAAAATCATTATTCGCAATTTAATATGTAATGCTTGAAAATAAATAAAATTATTCTAAATTGTTTTCAGTCACAATTGGAATCGTATGATTATTAAAGATTTTTGTGTAACGATTAACGATTCTAGAATATTACTGAGTATCAGCGAGAGGGGCTATGTATATAGGGAAAATTTACTGTACGGTCGCTCTTGGCAACTTTTTCAAAAATCTCGCCAACTTCACCAATCTGGTCAAGTCAGAATTGATTGGGTTGCCAGAAAATGTTATTTATCTCCAATTTTTGAAAATCGGGCCAAGAGCGACCATACAGTAAATGCGAGCCATATATATATATATATATATATATATATATATATATATATATATATACTGTTCAATCTCCTTCACATTAATACAAACCACTTAACCATGGTCCACTGACTTTGGATGAATGCTGTGTTTGATTTGACTGATAAATCGGCAGATTCATCTAGTTCGACTCGAAATTGTTCTGATGAATATCATTGACAAGCACTGACTGATATGCGAATACCGTAACCATGGTAACAAGCGATTTTGAAAGTATTCGACTTACGAACATGTTGACATCAGCCGCTTAACCATCATTCAAGTGCTTCGGATGCTAGACAATTATTCTGAGTAAGAGCAGGTGTGGTAAACTTTCAATTCAACAAGTAAAAATTTTTCGAAATTCATTTGTTGTAGTTCATCAATTCATTGTTTGAATTCGTGAATCATTTTGTGAACCCCAAAACATTATTCAACAAATCATTTCAGTTTTTTAAGCCATTTGCACATTAACAATAGAACAAATGAAAAAAAATAAATCCTCTTTATGGTTAAATTTAATCGGCTAAAACGATTTAAAGCCTTTTCTCATTTTTGGCTCTTTGAGAAAAATAGTTGTGTTTAAAAGTCAAAGAAGACTAGACCCTGAAAAAATTCGTTTGTTTCACTTTTTAAAAGATCCAAGTAAAAACGATGCCAATAAGTTCTCACTTAATATTTTCCCCCTCGTTATGAACTTCCAATCTATTTTAACAAAATAAATAGAAGTAAAACTAGTAATTGTATTTTCATGATTTTAAAATTTTGCTGAGTATTACGCCATTTCGTGATTTTAATATTTAATTCCTTTGAAACTGCTGACACTTTGTCACTTTTTTTTTGTATCTTTTACATGATAGAAAGTATCCTCTAAGTAGGAATTTCGCTTAGTTCATAATATTATCATAAGTTGTTAGGGCTTCTAAAATAATTAGTTATTAAAAGTTCTTTTAAGCTTTAATTAATTCTATTCAATTTTTTCACTATCAAAGCAGTGATCGTAAGGCTGTTTTACATTTATAATTTTCCATAAATGTCAAAATAACGTTAAGAAAAACAGTAATTAAGGAAAATTCTAATCACACACATTTTCACTTTATTTTTTTGATTTCGATAAATTTCTTGACAATTTTAAATTTAAAGAAGAATCATTAGAATGCCACATCTTTTATCTCCCCGAAGTAATTAATCATATTTCGCATAATACGTATAAATGAACTAAAGAAAAATTCTACAGCAGCATAGCACCCTCCTTACCAAATCACAAGTACCATTAAAATATCTAGTATTATTCACTTAATACGTGGAATAAATGTCTTCATTATTTAGTTTCTTTGCGTATATTATGTGAATTTTATTGGAGTAGGATATGAGATGATTATATGAAGATGATGTAATGAAATATTGCAATATATTAAATTTTTCTATTGAGCTTTTAAAGTTGCATTATTATCTGAAAGCACCCGAAGTATTAAATGATATTTTCGGCGATTTGTGAATAGTTTTTTTATTTGTGACACTCCTAGCTATTATATCAGAGACAAACAGCTTAAAATAAAGTTTTATAATAAGTTTTTCTTATTTTATTGGAGCTGGTGATTATAAAAGAAGAATTGTCAATGTTGGTAAAAATTTAACTTTAGCTGAAAACAATAAATAGAGAATTTTTTTTGCAAAAAAATTTTTACTTTATAAATTAAAAAATAAATAAGATAAAAAATCTGCAACAAAACTATGCTTGGTTTTCTACAATATATATATATATATATAATAATAAAAGATTCTCCCTTCTCTGTATCTTTTTAAAGATGTCCCCTGAAAACTCCTCTAGAATTTTCTTCTCGCTCACCCCCGTGCCATTAATCTTTCTCCCTCTCTGAAACGTTCTTAGAACTCCTCAAAAATGATAAGAAACCTGATTCTCAAGGATTTCATAGCTCAACTTCATTTTTAGAAAGAAATAACCAAGTATTTAGGTAAGTGTTACCGATAACTGTTAAATGTTACTAGTAAAGGGACAACATTTGTTTTAAAAATATAGAAATTATATACTCATATATAATATATCTACCTATTTATATAAAGAAAATCAGTATACAAGCGAAATGTTTTGATATCAATTCCTACAGAGGTTTAAAAAACAGACTATCTAAACAGGTTGCCATACAAATAGTAATGATTGTATAAATTATTTTATATTCTCACAGAGTATCAATAAGTTAACCTCTCAATTGAGAATTTTTATTAAAGAATATGAATTAATTTATAATAAAAAAATCTATGTAATTTTAACTGATTATTTTTTTAATTTATTATTTATTTTTAAATGTTCTTAACGTTTCAGCAAGAATATCATTATTATTTGAAAGATTTCAAGTTTGGTATCGATTTTTCTCTAATCACTACTAGCTTTTGTTATTAATTTTCCTGAATTATGAACTTTCAAAGCGTAAATATTGTTCTTCAAATGTCTCAAAAAAGTTTAATGACATGATATTGAGTGGTCGTTTAGTTAGGTGTGTATTTTTGCCAATCCTCTTATTTGGAATTTTATTGAGAAAAATATGCATAATTTTCTCCCATACTATTAAAGAATTCCACACTTTTGAAAATTCCGTAAATTTGGAATTAGATTTAGAGTTTATGGAGAAATAAAGAAACTTTGTTCTATATACTTTTATTGGAAGATTTAAATTCATTTTAAATACCTAGATAAGACCTTGAATTATTTGAAAAAGATCCACTTATATTTTTGTTCACATCAAACCCTAATTTAGGTCTGTTTTACAATGTAACTCATTGTAAAGCATAAGGTTGGTTGGTTGGGCTTAAGGCGCATGGACATGTAAAGCATAAGAAACGAATATAAATTACATATTCGCCATGTTAAAACTACATTACAAATAACTTCCCTAGAAACATAATAAATAGCATACTCTGTGAATGTGCAATTTTATGAAGAAATTGGTCATCGTCTGACAAAAAGTATGGGTTTTCTACATCAGTTTCTTAATGAAGTATTTGATAGTAAGAAATGTTGAATGTGTTTTAAAATTTGTACCTTAAATACTGTTTCAATTATTTGCAAAACTTTGCGCATTGTTTATCTTTGAATATTTAATTGCAGCCTTTTATGACGAATGCATTTGATCAAGTTACAATTGAATCACTGTTACGACTGAAGTTCCTTTTTTAGTAACATTAGGATTAATTGCACCATTTTTGCAATAAAACGTGTCCATTTCACCCGTCGGTTAATGAATTGTTTCGTAGGCGAATTCTGTTAAAAAAATTTCTGAATCACCTCTGAACTATTTTTAAAGACTCATTTTTGTAATTTTAAATACAAGGATATTTTATTGCTCTTCCCTTTATGATATTGTTTTGGGCACGCAACGTAAATTTAGCTGTTGCCACTCACAACAATAAAATGCTTAGTTCTAAAGAGAATGTATTTATTCAAATCATTTGTAATTTCTTACCATACTTAAGTTTAATTTTCTTATTCCAAAAGCTAAGTTATGGCCATATTTTCATTTTTTAATAAAATTATTCTTGATAAGTCTTATTATAATGAGGGCTCGGTAAATTTATTTTTACTATGTTGTCTTTCCATACTAAAATTTTTATTTAATTTTATAATTTAAATATATTTTAATGATTTCACGAGTCAAAAACTACACATAGACATATATATAAATACTAAAATATTGTTTCGTAAATTTTACTGCGGTTCTGTCCAGCCATTTCCATTCCAAATTGTAAATATTTATTTCTTATTCGAAAAGTTATTCCTCTTCTCTCTTTTCTCATGACGGCTTGTAGCCACCATCCAATGAGCGTTCGCCTTTCGGACGAACCCTCTCCCCCTCCTCTCTTAGCCACCAGACTCTTCCTACCTATTTCTTTTCCTTACTGTCCGATTTAATACATCAAAACGAAGAAGTAAAAGCAGCTTCGCTGCTGTATGCTTTGTTCCTCAACATGTTTAGAAGTAAATTTTACTTTTAAATAAAAATAAAATTTATTTCACTTCAAATCATTCATTTTTAAATTAAAAAGACTAAAAATATACATATTTTTATAAATAAGAATGAATAAATAAAATGTCTTTTTCTAATATTGGTATTGATCGGTATATGATTGGTCTGATATTTATAACTAACAGATCAAAATATTGTAAATAGACAAAGCTTTTTTTAAACTTATGCTTTAAAAAATTTAAAATAAAAACTATGAACTTATTTTGATAAATAACAATTTACCCTAGGGAAATAAATGATCGATTTCAAACTAAATAATATAAAACATCTTAAATTTCAATTTAAAATTTGAAAAATCAAAAGGATTTTTTTCTAATTTTACAGTTAAAACTTCCTAAAAAAAAGTCATTTATGTTTTGAAGAGGACGATTTGGGAATAATAAATCTTAGAAGATAAAGCATACTCTTTTGTAAATGCAATCAACTGTGCAGATAAGGTTTTCGAAATTACATACCTCTATAATTTGTATTAGTTTAAAGCACTCCCCATGAAATCTCAAAAGTAAGTTTTTGACAATCACAATGAGCATTCTGTTTCAACATACATTACACGACAATTCATCAAACAGTGAACTATAAAAACATCCTTAATCATTATATTAGGTTAATATGCTAATTTAACTAACAATAGAAGTGGTAACAGATAGAAATCAATGACGGTATTTTGAAAGGAATTGGCAATCTAATACATCAATCAATTCTGTTTATAATTTATTTTTATTGCAAGAAGGAAACTTACACTTTTCATATTAAACGACTTATCAATCGATTAGTAAAATAATTGTAGAAATAATAGTACTGGGGAGTTCTAAATAATGCCTTGTTTTTTAAGATTTTCAATAGATTAACGGATTATTGCTGTTATAATAAAGAAATCAAATGTTATAGAGAATCTGAAACAATATTATATTATTTTTCCCTAAATTATCATGTAAATAATGAGATAAATTGTCTTTTATCGAGTATTAACTATAAGGTAATTTTCTCAGTAGAAAACAAAATTACTTCCTTTAATTGATGAATTACAATTTTATCTGGATTGAATAATTTTATTAATTTCATGTTTATTATTATATACAATAATTTAATATGCTATAGAATTTTTTTTTTTGGGCCGTTAAATTTAAGGACAAGGGTTTTTTTAATATTTTCTTTACGTTCGATGCATATACACCGCAATTTAATGTGTTATGCACGTTATGGACATGATAGGCTTTCCTTGGAGAAAAAGAGATCGAATGATCGATTATTTTAACATAATTTACATAGTAAGAGGGCTAGTGTTCAAAATACGGAGTAGGGTTATGAGTTCTCTGAAATACTGACAGCAGACAGTATTTAAAAGGGAATTATTAATTTCTTGAGTCAATAATTCGGCTTTTATTAAAGAAAGAGAACAGAATTAATACTTTCAATACAATATAAGAGAATACAATGCAATGCAAAGTACAAACAAAAGGCATACTGTAATAAAACAGCAACAAAAGTGTAATTAAGTGCAACAAATGTTGAAAAGGGGATTACAAGCAGGATGAAACGCTCAAGGAGAAACAGCAAGGCCACTTGGAGTTGAAATTGAGGCTCAAAGTTGAGATTTATTTGATGGCAGCTTTAAAGTTCATAAAGCTGAGAAGCCTTTTGAAATCCATATTTATGTAATTACGGGGGAACAGGCTTTGCAAGACATATTGGTAATTATGACAATAATAAATCAGGTGCTCCTGATTTTTAATTTCATCATCATGTGGGCAGTTGTCAGGTTTATCATAGAATCTTTTCCTGTAGATTGCAAAAGTTCCATGTCATATAAGCACTTAGTTAATGAATCTAATAAAACCTTATGCTTGAGACTTTTTGGTAATAACTAAAGACCTCTAGTTTTGTTGGGATTGACCCATTGGGACTACCAGTACTTGATTTCCAAGTCGGCAGTCAACGTTTTGAATTGCTGTTTACGAAGATTAACATCCAATCCAATTTTAAGTTTAACATTAAACTTTGTCAAGATTAACATTCTATCAAGCTCTGCTGCTTTTTCCGCAGCCTGCTCAGCTTCTTCATTGAATCTAATTTTCTATGTGGGTTTTAACCCAGTGAAAATTGAAAAGTCCGGGTTAGTGTTAAAGGCTTAAAGATGTTGTTAATCTCTAAAAGGGTGTCACCTTTAAATCAGTGTTTTAATGCAACGAACATCGACCTAGAATCAGTATGAATGTGGCAGATCTCAAACTTTTGTCAAACAAACTGCATGTTTTTAAGATGGTCGTAACTTCTACTTCAAAGACAATGTCTTCATTGTTTAAGCCGATTTGGATCTTGCTAATAAATTTATTATTGTGAAAGACGAATGACACTAATCCATCATTTTATTATTAACTTTGGATCCATCAGCGTAAATGAAGCAGATATAATTAGCATCAAGATACAAATGAATAGATTTTTGGTCCATGGAACATCGTGTTTGATTCTGTTGATCAGGTGTTACGTTCGTTCCAATCTACGCCATTGATATTAATAATCATATTATGATTTCAAAACTTAAACCTCTTCTGAAATGATGTCCCTTTGAGGTGGATTGGAACACATCCTGCTAAAACCTGTAGAACGTCTGTAGATGTGGTTTTACAGTAATTTGTGACTTCTGTTAGCGGAATTCTCTGAATCTACTGTAGCTTATCATTTATTTAACTGTGCTTTTGTACCATACTTGTTATCCATAAATGATAATACTATCGGTGACTGTGTTATAAATAAACTTTATTATTGGGGTTTCAAACTCCAAGTGACTCTGAAACTTCTGGATAATTTGTTTTGAAGTTTTCCAACTGTGTCTCTGACCTTATTGAGATGATTCATCCAAGTGAGTTTGGGGTCGAGCAGCAATCCCAAGTACATCATTTCGCTTAAATAATTGATTCTAAAGCCTCTAATTGAGATAGTAGACTATCTTAATAAAATCCTTGCTTAAGATAAAAATTGTGAACTGCACAATTTTCAAGATAATAATTGTGAACTTTACTAGAATATTAATGTTTTTGTTCAATACAAGCATAGTGAACTTACATTTTGCAAGACTAATCTGCAGTCTGAATTCTGCAACCACAAGTGCAACGATTTGCAAAGGGTGCTTGGGCAGTCTGGTGAAATTGGAGTAAGAGTTAGTGATCAATAACATCGTTACCAAATGCTTAGCAATGGGCATCAAAACCAGTCTTTAAAAAGCTATTCATTAGCAATAATGATCCATAGGAAACGTCCCAAATTGAAACCTTGACGAATTCTGATATCATATTTAACCAATTTGCGGCGATGTAGTTTCTATTGCTTAAGAATGGTTTTACCATCCTATAAGTATTAATATATATTTGAAACGTTTTTAGGAAGTGTAGAATATTCTTCCAGTACACTTTGTTGAATGCACTCTTAATATTCAGTGAGGCCAAACAACTGAATTCTTTATTTTTACGATTGCTTTTCATACGACTAAAAATTTCGAATACCGCATCATCTGTGCTTTCCCCTTTCATGAAACCAAATTGATATTTCTTGAAAAGATTCTTGGATTTTAAATTATACAAAAGTTTTCACATGATAAGAGAGTCTCTTCACACAAAAATTTCCTCCTTGTCCTCCTTAGGAATTAGTGTACTTTGAGAACTTTCCAAATTTTGAGAAAGACCTTCTTAGCAAGGTATGTGTTAAGTATATTTACAAACCAGATGTTGTTGCAGTTAAAGATTTTTTATAAAATCCCGGTAGAGTTGAAGCTAGGAGCTTTGTTTCTTTGATAGCTTCTTCCAATTTAAAAATTGAATGCAGTTCATCTTGATTAAAATCGTAGGTTCCGTCAGTCTTCTCGTTGCTTAGTAGAGGAATTGAAACTTAAAAATGGAGTTGATGGAGACAACAACATTCGTATTTAGCTCACCATTGTCCAATATAACCAGGCTTAACAGTAAGAGTATGAAGTTTATCTCTAACTACTTTGCAATGTCCGCCGAATGCTTTGGTGTTTGTGACACTACTCAGGAATTCAGAAAAGCTCATTTCTTCGTCTAGCGAAGAAGGAGTTAGCAATATATCGTCTCTTGAAGATGTTTTTTCTTGATATGTTAATATAGATGCGTCTTCTTAGGATTTGAACTCGACTACGTTCAACTGAGATTTCTTGTGCCTCAACCTGAGTTACTGGACAAAAAGTAGTCAGGCAGTAAGTCAAAATGAGGGAGGATGAGCATGTGCTTCAAACATTCTCCTCTTCTAACTTACTGTAAATTACTTGTTTCAGCCAAGGAAAATGTACTCAATACTCCAGAAAAAAAATCCAGAATCAGTTCTTACGTATTGTTTTTGTAGCAATAAAGAATACCCCAATTAACGCTACTCTCATTCTGACTGGTGATAAGCTTTTAAGAACTGTAATTCAAGAGACCTTAATTCTCTGGGTAAAGATTATTAGAGTTTTTGTATATTTTTTACTCTGAAATGAAGTCTATCTGAACCTGACTAGAAATCTTAATATCCAGATGTGCTTTCAACAGGGAATTTTTTAACTAAAAAATCCCTTTAGTTTAGAAATTAGCATAATTAACCAAGAAAAATTAGTTGTACTACCACAAAATCCAATAAATTTGAAACCTATCTGAATTAATCTTGACCTAGGTCTAAAGGTAACAAAAAGTAATAGGGATCCTCTATTTTGAGAGCTTTCGTTCCCTTAAATATTAAATATTTTTATTCCGAACCCGAGTGACTTTAGATATTTACCAATGGATCTTTTCTTTCTGATGGAGTTCTCTCCGAAATTTCTCCTTTCCATATACCTGTGAGCCGAGGTACTGCATTTGACGGTGAAATTGCTGCGATTCACACAGTTCTTACTCAGCTGCCATTCCAATTTAAATTAAAAATTAACAAGAGCTGTTATCCTTAATGAAATTTCCGAACTGGTCTGCTGGCTATCATTCAGATAAAAATTCTATGATATGGTACATATTGAATTGTCATCATTATTTAAAAAAAAAACCTGGCATCACTTGAAAAGAACTATAATCCTCCAATCCTAGCCCATTTTAGGGTTCCAGGTAATGAGAAAGCAGACTTCTTGGCTAAAAAGGAAATATTTATGTAGAATTTTTATCATCCTATACCATTCTTTGATATTAAGTTTTATTAAAAGATCTATTAAGTAAGTGCTCAGGAAAAACTCTATTATCGTCGTTCTCATAAATCTTATGAAATACTATTCCGAATTCGTGTAAAGGTCCAAAGCGTAGATCGGTTGTTGAATTCCGCCTTGACACGGACTGCTTCCGAAATCATTTCAAAATTGTTTTGCTTCGATATGCATTCATGCATTTCTGGAGAGGCGATGGATTTCGCGCCTGCTCACCGCAAGACTTTTCTCGCCGAGCTTCACTGAGAGGCAAGAGATGTGTTAGATTAATGGACTTTGTTACATCTTTATGTGTTGTATTCTGTATTATTTGTTCATTACTCTTGTATTTTACTATGGCTTTTCATAATCCACCATTAGAAATCAAAAGATTAACTGCCCAGTCTTTTTTATGTTTATCTTGTATTATCAGCTCTATGATGGATTTTTATATTGCCAGTAATCCATAATTATATTTCTCAAAAGAAAAAACCCAGGAAACTTGCGCTTTTAAGAATAAAATGTCCTGGCTTCTAACCAAGCCATGTTGAAGATAGATTTTGCACTATCGCTTTTTACATCTGTGTGTGTGTACATCTGTTTTCTGAGTTTCGCTATATGTATGCCACTTGTGAATAAGGCTATTATTTATTAAGAATCTTCCTAGGAAGCAAAAATTGAAGATATTCTAATGTTTTATAACATTATTTTGGTGATATTTCTTCTGGCGAAAAAGTTCCAAATCAGCCAAAAAATAAAGAGGGATCTCTGTTTCTTTGTTCAAGTAAAGTCGATACATTGATTCATCTGTTAAACAGAATCCGAGAACAAATTCCGCACTTGTCACGTGCTACTACGGTTGCTGTGATTAATGATACAAGTATGTTTTTAGTAGTTAATGTGCAGTCCATTGATTAGAAAGCTTTATTAATGGATTGTATGGCTGATTGCTCTAAATTCATGTTTCTCTATCCATTTATTTCAGATAGGTACGATTTAAGTGGTATCACTAACATCTCTAACGAACTGTTTTCTGACTTTGACCAAGGTATATATTTATGTATGAGCTGAGATTTGTTTTGTGACCCCATGATAAGTGTGTAAGGTGTAAAAGTACATATAATTCGCTCTAGAACATCATGCACTTCTTGGGGAAAACATAAGTCTTGTATTTGAATTTGTAAGTATATTGCATCAATATGCATATATATAAATCCAACATCTGTCCTCCTAGCAAATAAAACTCAAATGCTAGCTGTATAGGAATGGTTTGCTCGTACGTACATTTGCAGATGGAGTTCTGTAATCATAAAGTATCAGAATTAAGCCCCATTGTAAGATTGAATGCCACAGCAATTGGATCTGCTTTTGTTTTAATGGATGATAATTCAAGTTTTTATAGAGCTTAATCGTCAAGAACTATCTTAAAGAGTGAGGAATTACATATATGAAATGACGACATACTTGATAAATTTGAACTATATTGGAAACTTATAAGGTACCTTCAACTGATCGTTGTATACAAATTTTCCTTTTTCTGTTACTCTCAGATTTGGAAGTTACTTTATAAGTGGAATGCTGATATTTTGACTCTGCAGTGATTAATCATCTTTTAGAATGTATGATCAAATGCCGCTAACTTTATATGCAAATGGAGCACCTACACACATTAATAAAATTTTTTGTCTTCACTTCAAACAATTTTTGTGAATGACACCAATTTGACAACATTTTGTGAGTCATGAAAATTAAGTACTATTTTCATCTTTTTTTTTTTTTTTTTTTTTTTTTTGCATGAATAAATGTATTTGTTAAAGCAGACTTGATATTTCAAATGAAAGGTAGTCCTTGTCCCAAATTCAAAACAAAATTTCCTTTCTATTAACTATTGTTAATACAAACTGGATAAATATAATCTTTACAGAATCAGTTTTATTGCTGTAAATACGATTAACTACTATATCCTGACTATACCATACATTGCATATCATCTTATTCATGTACTTGGAAGTAATTATTATTCGTGAAAAAATTTTAAAAATTTTTTGGAGGGATATCATATCATCAAAAAAATAACAGACATTGATAAAAAAATTTACTTGAAAAACCGAAAATCATACACTTTCAGTTTTCTTATGAGTAATTTTTCCTTAAAAAACCGAAAATGTTTAATTTTTCTCACTATGCTTTCTTGTTTTTGACATTTGTTTCTTCAAAATCCTTAACTATTATAAATCTCTAAAATTAAGAATAATTATTTATTTATGAATTTTTTCTGGTTTTTCATGTGTACCCATATACTAATTTGCATAAATAAACTAGGTTTTAAAAAATATTTTTATATTATATTTCTTGTAAATTAATCATAGAATTCCTAGAATCTATATTCTTCAATCTAGGAACCATTATAATGCAATATACAGATACGAACTCAAGTACTGTCACATGGGGGTAGCCTTTTAAAAAATTCAAAATGCTTTACATGATTTTATATACACATTTATGAAATCCTTTACATATAAGATTGCGTTCAACTTTTCCTATGCATATAGCTTATTTTCGCCGGTTACATTCTATACAGCCTCTATTAAATTCTTAAAAATTCAATTTTAGCTCAGAAAATAGAAAGAAGTATTTTATAAATATGAAACATTTTTTCACAAGACAGAAAGGTTTTTCAAAGATTTTCATTTTGAAAATTGAAAAACTTCTTTATTAAAATTAATTATATTTTGAAGATAATAAATTCTATTATCAGTTGATGAAAAGTTCCAATTAATCCGTTCATTTTTGAATGATTAATTATTTTTGATGAAGATAGAAGTTTGTAGCGCATAATTTCTCGAAAAATCATTCATTTTCATCCTTAGAAAAAACTTGTCTTCCCAGGTAAGATCTGTTTCACTTTTTCCCCTTGGCCCACATATTGTTTTACGATTTACTGCGAGTGAATGGCTTGCAGCTGTTTACATCTGCCATCCTCGTAAACTGCACCAACGGAAAACGCGAATAACATAAACAAGAAAAACTAATGAATATGAAATTCCCGCTTTTAGTAGCAAATGCGGAATGATTTTGTAATGACTTTTGACGTCAAGGAAAGGGAATTTTTCGTGTGGAAACCAGGTAATATATTTTAGAGGACGTAGACCCGATGTTTGATAAAAATGGTAATTAAAATATTTTAGAAGAAAAAAAAAAGAATGATAGTCACGTGAGTGCATCTTTTTCTCTTCTCAAATTTCGTGGAAAGGTTAGGAATTAAAAAAAAAAAAACATAGTCAAAGCGCGGATAATAGTTGTTTTCTTTATTCGAAGAAAAATATAATAGTTTCGAAAATTAAAATACACTTTTAAAAAATCTTGCGTAGAAAAATAAACAAACCAGGACACAGGACCAAGAAAAATATTTTGGAATCAATTTTTTTTAATGAAACTATTACTTTCTATAGTAATTATACATAATTTCATGAATAAAACTAACATTTGATTTTTTTGTTTTTGAAAATAATTGTACTTCATAAATTTTCCTTTAAAAATTTATGGAACATGAGTTCCCTTAAAGAAATTAATTTCTTAATAATGCTTTTTAAGTAAAATAGAATTCTTTTAACTGTAATTTTAGTTCGGATTCAGTGAACCTCATTTCTAATACTATGATTCAAGTAATAATTTATAGTCGTTTGTAAATCAAAAATAAAATATTGAAGATTTAATTTTTTCTGTTAATCGACGCTCATTTTAGATTGACTCATTTATCCTATACACTGCATATTCATGTTTATGTAAAATCTTCTTCAGTCAAATGTTTAGCTATCTTTTATATAATTACTTTAGAATTTTGTAAATTCTAAAAGAAGATTCAATTATAGGTATAAAATAATAGCGAATAGTAATTTATACCCGGAGAAAATTCTCAATAAATTAAAAGTTGTCATTTGAAAATTAATGTTTATAAGTAGTTTTACAGCAAGGTGTTAAAAATAAATAACATAAGAATATAAGAAATTTGAATTAGATGAGTAGGTAAATTAGGAGAATGGAGTTAAACAAAATTGAATTGATTTCCTTTGGACAGTAAGAGTCAAATATCTTACAAAAATCATAGCATAAACATTACAATTACGTAAAAAATTTTTGTATTAATAATAATTATATATATATATATATATATATATATATATATAACTTGTGTCTCGGAATTGCTGTAATCCAATTGATTGAAGAATCGATCATGTTTATTATTTTTGTTCTAATCAATGGACGTATTAGTTGCTTTTTGTTAAATTTTTTTGAGTTGATTGAAATAGGTACTTTGAAATACAACTCACTTTAAAGAGCTGTTAATATAGTATTTATGAAATATCAAAATCATACTAAAATGAGTTTACCGAACTACCTGAGCTTTATTATAGAAAATTTATTTTTATCTCCAAGGAATGAAAACCATCAATATATTTATCAGTACTTCCCTTATTCAATTTAAAACTTGTTTTTTTCTGGTGAATCTTTTTGTGGTCAAAAGGCACAATTCTAGGCAATTCGACTGTTAATTTTAGTGCTAAGATTTCATCTGGCTTATTTGATGCAATAAAAATAATACGCGGAAATGTCACAGTGTTTAATAACTAAAATTTGTGTACTGTCTAAAAATTATATACACAGCTGTTTAAAAATAAAGAAAATATATTTCACAGTTACAAATTTCACTGTGTTATTATAAAAGACGCTAGAAACTGATCAAAATTGACATTTATCACAATAATCACCAAAAAATGATCTGATACTGAATAAAAATGACCTATTATAAAGCTGTAAAACATATTTTTCAAACGTTTATCAAAATTTTAAACCTCAATTCTTTTGTTTAATATGAAAATAATCATAATAATTTATTAAATACTTAAAAAAATCAAGCTGAAACCAAACTTCTAGCTCATGTAAATCTGAATTAGAAGATTTTTTGAAAACTTTTAAGAAACTCAGCTGACACTTATTTAATCTTGACATACAGTTTATACTAAGACGCACAAACATTCGTAAGGCATGAATGAGCATTTATCAAGATTCGAAAAAATAAAAAGAGAAATGATTTTATGACAACCTTGTCTTTATTCTCTAGTAATAGAAAGCTGTGAGAATGGGATTATACAAAGAATGCGCTATTGATTTTTAATGTGTCATGAGATTTAAAAATGATTCGCAATTTCCTTTTGCAAAGGTGTTTGAATCATTGATCCCATGGTACGCTTGAAATTACCACAAAGAAAAAAAGTTTTAAAATAATAATACTTTTACGAAATTCTGAAGTTTTAGTGTTAAATCTTGTTTAAATATATTTTTAATAATTATTTGTATCGAATTTGGCTACTAATTAATATCAGGTTTTAAATGTCTTTTCCTTTCTTTTAAATCGTGTCTTTTAACACTCGGATTTTGATTACATAAAACCAAATTAAGCGATTAAAATTTTTGTATATACATTACACAACATCGTCTGAAATTATGGAGGCTTGTCAATAGCACAATGATGCATTTATATTTGTTTTGATTAACTTAACATGGTAGGTAGAATGGTTATGAATATTATCTTGTGCCACTAATTTAATTGATCCTAGATCATTGTGATGATAAAATTTGAGTACATCAACCTTCCGTCTGTAGACGGTGAATCATAAGTTCTTCGAGAATTTGAGGAAAAGGAAATCTCGCTTTACGGCATGGTTATTTGACAGAAGATCAAAGTACGAGGCTATTTTCTTGTGTATCGCAGTTGGAATTACATACCTTATGTCGCTGTAAAATGAAAAAAAAATTAATTCAGCTTTAATAAGTATTAAGATTTATTGACAAGATGTTTATTTCGATTTTTGAAGTAACTATATTTAAGAAAATAAAACACGAGCTATTTTTGGCCCTGGATGTCTGGCGAGCAACAATTTATACTTTTTAAACAATTTTTAAACAATTTATTGGAATGAAATAAGAAATAGACCTTTGCTTCGCATAATTTATATATATAATAATAATAATGTCATAAGCAAATAAAAGTAAGAAAGCTAAATACAGTTTAGATTATCAGTAAGATCTTTTTGAAGCAATGTTTTCAAACTTTTCTTTGCGGAAATTGTATCTAAAGATTCCAAATATTCTTTGCAGAAACTTTGGATTTTAGAAGTTATGAAGTGCAACAACTTAAGATCAATTTTATTTACAATAAAATTGATCTATCTGGTCTATCATTTACAATTATTAATATTACAAAATTTTAGTTTTTAGAAAACAATTATTCGCCAATTAGAATGAAGAAAAATAGCTGTGATAAAATATGTATTTCTTATCTGTGTTAACTAATAATAAATCTTTGAAAAAAAAGATCAGAAAAGAATTTATAAGTAAGAAGAGTAAGCGGTTAGAATTCTTTGAAACAATGCTTATCAATTCTGCAAATGGTGAATTTAAATTCCCTGTTTTGGACTTTATCCAATAAAAAGAGTTTCAAAGTATTTCTAGTAATTTAGGTTCCTGAAATGAGAGGAGGAAACCAATTTTGATATTTGGTTGATGCATATTGTTAAAAAATAAAATGAATATCATCCAAATGCTCGATTCAACATTTCTATTGAAACGCTAAATCGAGTATTGCTGAATCAATCAAATAGAATTATCGCTTTCCAACGAAATCTGTCCAACTGAATCAATCATTTAACATAAAAATATTTTCCTATTTAAATCAAATTTAAATATACTATCATACATTTCAATCTATATATTTAAACTTAACGAAACGTGCTGATATAACCTTTAGATTAAGAAATATAGAGTTTACTCACTGATAGTACTTTCTTCTGTCATGCCTGTCTGAAAGTATTTCTTAAAGAAAAATTGTTCACTTCTTGCTTTAAGAACTTTTTAACTCTCGAAAAATAAACACCTTTAAATAAAATTTGTAAAAACGAGAAATATAGTTTTTTATTTTTATTTTTATGCTTTTCACATAAATGTATCAAGTTAGTGCTACACACACACACATATGTTGACTACAATTTATTTTTTATTTAATATAGTTAGATTCGAAGTAATAGTATATAGATTTAACAAATAGAAAAATAATAGCAAATAATCTCAGGATAAAGAAAACCAATTGAAAAATAACTTTTATAGCAAATGAAATAAAAATTATTATTCAAAACTCTATGAAAACATAATGGTAACAAACTCAAGTTATTTGAGAATGGATTTTTTCCTATTTATTTTTCAGAATTTTTATTGTTATCGTAAAGATTCTAAAATCTCAAATTTATAAATTTTTTTAAATTTTTTCAAATTTAAAAATTTATAAATTTTTTTTCTGATGTACCTTTATGTACCTTTTTTTCATCAACCCATGTGATGTTTTTTTTGTGATGTTCTATTAACTCACAATTTTTAACCTAATTAGCCAGAACAGTAAGAATTAAGAATCCTTGACGCTTTCTATCTTTTTAGGTTTTCTTATAGCATTAACTTATAATTATATATCAAATAAGGAGATCATTTTCTCAGAATTGCATTTATAACATAGTGTTTTTTTATTTTGTTTTAGTCAGTAATCTACATCATACATATAAAAACAACACGTCATTGTCAGTTCATTGACCGATCAATGACGTCAGCGTGGACAGTAAGAAATTATTATATTTGCACACTGTATGCCTAAATGATAAATTCTGAGCTTAAATAGTATTTATTACTATTTATATAATACAATTTTCCTATACTTCTTTTTTAGCTAAGGTTTAATTTAAATCTAATTGTTAAAATATTAAAATTTTGCTTAACTGAAATCAAACATTTAAGTCCTTTATAATTAAAATAATTAAAAATGCGTGACTTTTGTAAAAATATTATAATTTGAAGACTAACATATATAAATTATCAAATTAGATTATGACATCAAAAACTAGATACAAAATATGACAGTGAAAATTCTATTTAATTGAATTACATAAAGCTATAATAGAGTATCACATAGAACATTAGGTACATGTAGAGATGACATTTTGTATACTTTTCTTTGTACATTATTTTATTGCAATTGAATTATTGTATTCTTAAAACTGGCAGAGATTTTATACATTTTATCTCCCAATATTTAACATTAATTTGAAAAAATTTTGAATCATACTTTAGAGAATTTTATCTAATAAAACACTGACGATAAATTTTTCTTACATTGCTTATATATATTATATTCCTTCATTTATTTATATATTTCTTTCGTGATTTATTAAAAAGGCATATTGAATTTTACTCATTGCTTAATAAACAGTAATTTAATCTGTTGACTCGTTTGTAAACTTAAACAACCTTCATGCTTAATTTCCTGCGAGTTTATTTAGCAATTGTTACTCATTACTAAATAAACTCGCGTGCACTTGAGAATAAAGATCTATTGACTTGTTTGTAGCTTTGTAACATCATTTTAAAAGTAAATAAATTATATTTTATGTTCCATCTCAGCTACAATTAACTATGAATTTTCTAAATTGTCTACATTTTATTAATACAAATACATTATACACCATTTATTTAATGATGTTTAACACCAGTCTTTTCCATTTAATTTATTTGAATTCTTCAAATCTCGAGTAAAATTTTCACTGTAATAAAATTTTCATTTTTAACGCTTTTAAAGAAATATATATATATAAATTTTGGAAACAATCCAACACGGGATTTCCTTTTTTTGTAAAAAACAGCATTAAATGAATAAAATATAGTCTCGAATTATATAACATGCATTTAAATGTGACAACAAAATTAACTGAATTTTAATATTTCATTCTCTTTTACAATACTGAAGATCTTTCCTTACTTCTGCAAGTGTCGTCTATTTCGACTATGTCGTCTATTTCGTCTATTCGTCTGTCGACTATTTCGTTTATTCTGACTTCTATTCTATGTCGACTATTTTTATTGTTACTATAACAGTAACAATAAAAAAGTAATATATTAAAAAGTAATAATCAAAATAAAAAAAACCAATATTTTATCTTTTTTATACAGATAAAATTGAAAGTTTACTGCAGTATAATTCTATTGTGTGTTACATATTAAATATTTAATTGCATATGAAGTTATCACTGATAAATGTCTAAATAAAGCAGATATAAGCTTACAATATTACTTGAAATTTAAAAAAAAATCTAAAGTAAAAAAATTTCTATGCATTGTTAAATAAAGTAAACTTAGAAGGGGAAACTATAAAATAATAAAAATCAATTTACCGAAAAGAATTGGAGATATTTTTGAAATATATAAATCTTCAACAAAAACATAAATAAATATAACAATTCTAGCAAAAAATTTTGTTAACAATAAAAACATTCATATAATTATTATTTTTTTTATTATCTGAGTCATTTTTTTATTCTTTATTCAATTTATATAAAATATATTTCATGGAAAATAAAATTTAACTCTCTTAATACATTTCAATGAATAAATCATCACTCAAAGCTCATTTTGGTTGGATATTTTTTTATGAAGAATAATCTAAAAGTCATTGTTTATTATAAAATACAATGATATAATGATTTATTTCTTCGATAAAAATCCCCAGTGTGTTGTTAGTAAATTTAAATAACTTTTTTATGCGATGGTCATCATTTTTAATTGACCTGAAAAATTTATCTGATTCGAATATTTTCTCAACCTTGCATAGTAACAATTCGTTAACAATAAAAAAAAATTCTTTGTATTTAAAGCTGGATTTGTAGAAATAATTGACTTTTACAAATTTAAAGCAAAATCTTATGAAAAAAAATATTTCAGACTTGAACTTCACGAAGTTTATGGTGCTACTTTCACAAACCTGACACCAAATCCCAAAAAGTTCTTTAATTTTTCAAATCACCGTGATTTTTTTTAATATTTACAAGTGATAACAATCGAAAAGGTGCATTTACTTCGTTTAGACAATAGGTAATAATTTTTATTTCAAGGTCTTTACTCTGATGTTATTCAGCATTCTAAAATCGGAACCCAATATGAAAAATCTTCTGGACCTTTGAAATGTTTAAGTTGAAAACACCACTTCAAATTTATATTAAAATTTCATAACGATAAATTGAAGATTTCTTAAGTCGGAACTTGAATTATAATAATGTTTCAAAAGCGTCGAATTCTGTACAAAAAAGTAAGGTATCATTAACATATAATTAAAATACTTCCCAAGCCTGTTAAGCTGTATTCAATTTACAAAGAAACACAAGTGTTTATATATATTTATTTTATTTACAAAATTTATTCATTATAAATAAACGAAAAATATTCTCATTTTTTTCAAAAGCCAGCCTTTCGGAAGGTCGTATTTAGTGCAACTAAAATGAATACTAATTAGAAAGAACCTTGAATTGCAAAGTTATCGTTGTATGATGTAACTGTTTCGATCAATAAAGGTCTCGTATATTCATCTTCCTTTCTTTCGTGGATGAATTTACATCACAAACATTCATCTTCCTCAAATTTACCTCAGCAAAGAATGTTGCCAAATAATTTGATTTGTCAATTAGAATAATAATTTTTATAATGTTGCTATAAAAAATGTTTCTTCACTTTGTTTTTTTTTCTGTTTAAGAAAACAAGTTTATCATTTTTAATTTAATAATATTATATATAATTTAGAGATAGGAAGTCAGAGAAGACCCCTGGACAGGCTCATACCCCCCCCCCCCTAGAAGTATTAATTTGGAATGGGAACACGGAGAACATTGGGAACACGCAGGACATTGAGACCACGACATGTTTTGTGTGCCCCAATCGACATTAGTGAACACAACGGATCTTTAGATAAGCCGGGATTCGAACTCACCACCTTCTAGTAACGAGAACGATATCCTAACCAACCAGACCAATAATAAATATTATTCATGGTTTATTTCAAACAAATAATAATGATAAAATTTTATATCTTAAATATTAATCATTATTTTAATTATGAAAGGGACAGGAAAATTTATTTATGAAACTTGGTTAATAAGTGTATGAAAAAATAACGTAAAACTTATTAAATATTTCGATTAAATTTCTTATAAACTTTCAATGATACAAATTTAAAGAAAATTGATATTGCCATTATGGAAAATAAAAATATGAATTCAATAACATACAAAAGGACAAAGGCTGTTAATATTTAAACGTAATGTGATTCCAGTGAGTAAAGCTTTCCTTATTTACACAGTACGCTTTAAGTTTCTTTTTTGGCATGATTCTGCGAAACGGATGGACGTTTTGGGTAACAGGATGACGGCGACTGCTTTCTTTTTTGGTTCTCTGATACTGTATCCGCCCTTATTCTTTTGATTGCGAAATATTTCTAGAAGGATATAATTATTTTTCATGTGGTTTTCTGGGCGATTTTTCAAACAGTTACTTAGTAAATTATTTCATAAAATAAGATTCAATAAGTAACTTTTATTTTTGATTTAATTTTTTGTAAATTTACATCCTTAAATGAAATGATTATTTTAAAAAGTAGCTTCTTTTACAAATTTTTTTCAATATTAAAAGTCGTTTCTATTCCATTTGGAATGAAATTTAAAATTGATACTACTGACTACTTCTATAACGACTGATATAGAAGTAATCGGTTAATATAGATCTAGATTTGAAGATAAAATTAATGTCTAAACGTGTTATTTTATGAGAAAACCATTTTGAAAAGTAATGATACATAAATTTGCAATGGGATTTTGAAACATGAAGCAGATATAGGTGTAATCTGAACTCTACAAGTTTTGAAATCCTGCTACAATTAATTTACATTTATCCCTTATCAAAAGATCGAATACCAATTATTTGTTGAGAAAGATATAAACTATGCTTCTTCCAAATTCAATGACTCCAATTTCAATTGAAATTCATCATACTTGATAAAAATATGATATGCATTTAAGTTTTATATATTATTTATTATAATTTTTATATGTGTAATTTGCTTAAATTAATTGAGGAAATATCGGCTTCATTGAGAAAATAAAATAATTGAAAATCATCACTTATGGAAATATATGAACATCAACAATTCCATCTTGCTTTTAAAAATTAATTTCGATTGGTGCAAAATCATCTTCTTGGATATCAGAATAAGCTCATTATTTCCAAAACAATACTAATATCTACTTTACAAGACGTAAAATTATACTGCTAACTCTAAGCATAGCAAAAGCTGTAAAGCATTTTTTTTAAATTTCATTTGCGAGAAAACTTGAATGTACATAATTTTCTGAAAGTTAAGCAACAAACTGAAAATTAACGATAGTTAAAAAAATTGTGGGAATTTATTGAAGGAAATATAATGATGTCTTCCATAAAACAGTTGTTTTTTTGCAAACTAAGGAAAATATTTGTAGAACATTTCCATGCTTTTGTAATTCATCATTTGTGATATAACAAGGATTGTTAAATCTCTAATTTTTAATTTATAAATCGATTGAAAAATTTTTTCGCTGTTGAAAAGGATTATCGTGAATAACAGTGTTAAGCGTTGCAACAATATCATATGATATTGTCTTTGATTTTCAGCATTAACAATGAATAGTGATCACTCCAATATTCTACATGTTTCCATTCAAAATTAATACCTCTGAGGGCGTTTTGGAGCCAGGTCTTCTCTGGCTCCAATCTCTAAATTGAAAGACCTAGATGGTGCTGCCATCTAAGAGCCAAAGTCGTAATTTTACCCTTGTATGGGGTTGCTCTGTTCAAAAAACGGAAGACGCTCTTTTTGCCTTCATTCGCCCTGTCCGGGTGGGTTTGGCTTTGCTAAGTGTCATAAGTAACAACAACAATATTTCTTTGATTGTAATTAAATAAATCGTGAGAAATTAAAAACTGAATCTTTATAATGCCAACTAATTAAATTGAGTGACAGTAAAATTTAAAGGGAATTCTATTGGCATGTTTTATTATTTTATTATATAATTCTTGTTCCTAAAAAAAAAAAAAAAAAAAAAAAAAACGATTTGAAGTCCATATGAATTGGACTCAAATAATCTAAAGTATAAAAAAATCTGTTACTCTTTTACATAATAAATTGTTATCAGAAAAAAGTGCTAATCTTTATACAGTGTTTATTCTTCAGCAACTCAAAATTAAATCTAACAATAGATTAATTTGGTTGCTATATTTTAGCATATCAGGAATCGATAATAACAGCTGTCAAAGTCCTTTCGCGTTATTGTTCACTGACCTTGAATTTAATTTTGCTTAAAATTTCAATTTAAATGTCCTTCATTCTAAACCTACATATGATAAGGATCATTATATGGAAAAGTAAATTTCCGATTACAGCACGTTTTTGTCCTACACTTGTCATTAACATTAAATACATGGACACATTCATTTATCTTCTATACTTTGTTCTGAACTAACAATGACTAAATAATTGTTTAAAGCCCTTGATTTTAATAATTTAAAAAAGCTTTTTTCTTACCTTTTGTAAAAGATAAGCAATTCGTTTGAGATGATAACGATACTGTCTTACAGGAAACAAGACAACTGCAATTTAGGATGCACATCGATGAATTTCGATGATTAATTTTGTATATTTTGTTTATCTGCTATGACAAAATGAATAGTTTAAGTTTTTTAACATGCGAAGAGATCAGAGTTACTCTCAGGAAAAGCTTTTTTGACAGATAAATTTAGAATATTTAAAAATAATTTTTTCATTAACTTTAAGTAAAAGAGTTAAATATGAATTATGTGTTAAAAAAGTAATATGAATTCACATGTAAATGATCCAAAATAATTTGCTTCTTGTCTTTAGAATATTGGAACTTAAAATAACAACACGGAAATAATTTTAATAATTTTTGAAAAATTCTAATAGAAAAAATTAATTAGGTATATGGAATTATAATAATATGTTGTGGATTGTGTGTATTAATTAGATTCACGGCTGAAAAGTTTAGTAGAATAAGTCTTGGTGAAATTGTAAATTTATTAAACCTTTACAACCAGAATTTATTGAAATTATATTGTAATTAACTCTCTTAAGAAATAATCTTCAAGGCTTCTTAAATATGGAAGCATTGCCCCAGTTAAAAATACAGTTGAGTGAATAAGGATTAAATATAAGAAAAAGAACAAAAAAAAAAAGATTATTTCATGACTAAATTAGAATAAGCTTCTGAAATAAAATAAAAAGTTTCTTCACGAAGGTGATTTTAAAAAGAAATTAGAATTTTGAAAGTAATAGTTAATGTCAAGGAAGAATTATTATATTGGAAGAACTAGTTCTGTCCTAGTTCTGAGAAAACTTAAGATTCTTTCGAAATAGCTGATAGTGTTGCTTAACTATTGCTGCATAAGAGATAAAATTGTATTTCAAGCGAAAAGCTAGTTCGTGAATTTTCGATTCATATTTTCATGATACATACCATTCTAAAGATGAATCAGGTTGCATTACTGTTTCCAGATTGAATAGAACGAGATTTTAAGTTTTCAAAGTGAAAATAATTCAATTGATATGTTTTAAATTGATTTAAGATTTTTGTGTGTGATTTAGTTAAGCACTACACATACAACTTAGTTACATTTCACGTTAGGAGAAAATTATATTTTTTAAGGACATAAATTAAAATTCCCTTTTTTATGTTATATTTACCACTTTAAACGATTATATACACATATGGTCAAAGAATAATATTCTAAAATGATAATTTTAAGTTCAAAAATATTATATACTAAATTTAGAAGCAAAATAAAGTAAAAATGGCTTAGCCCGTTCATAAAAATTTATTTTAATCCTTTTTATTTTCAATTACATTTTTTAAATAGGAAATAGTAAATATTGCGCTCATTTTACAGAGAAAAATATCTTTAAGTAGTTTTACAAAAAATGTATTCTTACTGTAACTGTATTCAAATTAAGAATTGTATTCAATGAACCAGAATGTTTAATCATATAAATATTTTATTTATTCATTTTGAAAGATAATTTTGTCTATTTTATTTGGTATTATATTTTTGTTTACTTTCCATTTCATTTGGCATTGAGTGAACTAAAAAATTGGGAAAGTGTGTTTATTCCTATCGTCTTACTACAACTTCCAATAAAACGTTTACCTATTTTGTGTTTTCATTCCTTTTTTTCACTTCATTTCTTAATGTTGAATTGAGTTATTATATTGAAAATAAGTTTCTTTATTTAATGTTTTTAGTTTAAACTTAAGAGCATGCAATATGTTCTTTATATTTTTGGAAAGAACAATTTATTTGGTACGATTTTACATATTTATGCGAGGTTTCTTTCAAGATATATGTTATCAAAATAGACCTTCATGAAAGAATTTTTCTTGTCGTTTTTCTTGTGATTTTTTATGATGACCTACTAACAAGACTTTTACAGGAGAAGTTATTTTAAAATTTTCTTACAAAATTTTTCATTTTCAATTTTTATTTCTTCAATAAAAATTTTTCATGCGAACATTGTTTTTTTTTTCATTCACACATAGGAGTAATTCCTAGATTCCTGTAACAATCTTAATAACTTACTTTTAAAAATTTAAGATTAAGATATTAAGATTCCTATTTGTTTTTAAGAGTCAGCGCGATGAATGTTTTTCAGCAAAGTTTAAAATTTCCTTACTTCAACTCACTTTAAAAATTTAATTTTTAAGTAGATACATTAAATTGAATAAATACATAGACAAAAAATCAAAGCAGGCAAATGATTATAAGCTTTCTTCGAACTATTTAGCAATTTTTCAATGACAATTTAATTATGAGAATAATTTTGTACAGAAAAAGTTAATAGAACATTGTCATTAAATCTAAAGATATCAGTATTGCTTATATGCATAAACTCATTACTATATTTTTATAAAATTAGAAAATATAAAAAATGATAATATAGTAAATAAAAACAATTGTATTATTTTATAATTATATGAGATTAGCAATATTTTGAAGTTAGGAATACTTTTGAATATAATAATACAATATGCCTATCAAACAATAAGAATTGAATAGAGTCAAAATTAATAAGTAATATAAAACAATTGATTTGAGATTTCCCCAACGAATTAAAACACTGCTAAATGATCACGTGATGAGCGGATACTAATGATGTAGTTTACAATGAAAGAAATCCTTCAATGTATAGAATTAAATTAATAATTTCCATGAAAAGGAAATCATATTGCTATTATAATTTAGATGGTTCTTGTAACACCAATATAAAATTTATTGCGGTTATATAATTATGCTTATCACGAATTTCATTAAGGTACTCTTGATTTTGTTTTTAATGCCCTTTAATATTAACTCACCGAGGACTTCGATACCCAAGCGTGCGTGTGTGTGTGTGTGGGGGGGGGGGGTAACTTAAGAATCGTCTTCCTCTTAAAATAAGTTTGTTGTTTTGTATTGCTGGGGGTTAAATTTGTTTTTGAATTCGGGTTACCAAACTACGTCATAAGTTGCAGTCCATTCTAAAAATTAAAAGTAAGGAAAGTAATGTTGTGGGTAAAAGTAGAATTAATGCTCTCATACTGAAATTTTTTAAATATTTATTTTTGTAAGAGGAAATAGGAAAAGTTTATGGATAAAAATTAAAAAAAGTGGTAAAAGTTGGTTATGGAAATATGGTATTGTACGGTTTTTGTTTATGAAGAAACTGTTATCAAAGTTGAATTAAAGTTTTGTAGGAAGTGTATTTAAGCAGATTAAGTACACTATGTAATTAAATATACTATCAAAATTAGAGACAATTAATATATGTTAAGCATTAAGCACAACTTTGGGCGAAAAATGCAATTTTGCTCATGATGAATACATGAGGATCTCAATTTCCCACTTTAATACTTCATACATTTTTATAATGATTTATTGATACACATAAGATATTGGATATTGCTATATGAAAAATATAAAAGAAAACAAAATGGAGTGAAAATTATTTCCCCTTTCCTTTTTGTTGTTAAGAGAAAATCACTACAACTGCATTGTCCAAATATTCTTTACCCTAAGACTTATAATGTGATTTAAATTGTGATATTTTAGGTCATATATAATTGAAATCAGTATGTTAAAATCAATGAAATTAACTCTAACCTCGGCCAATGAGAGCGTTTTATGTTCCACTCCATACCATCACAAATGAAGAAGAAATGTAAATTGGAGCTTACATGGCATTATGAGCATCAATATTCATCTCATTAACTCGAATCACAAAACTTCTGAAGACTTAAAATTCTGAAGAATAAAAATGTCATCGAAATTGTTGCAAATCAGCAGTATAGGTATATGAATCTGTACTTTACGGCGGTAAAAAATTTTCTATGCTTCATCTCTCTCTATATTTTATACTTATAAATGCTAAAGTAATATTATATGCTATCTTATATCAGCTTTGTATCAATCTTTTTTTCAAACATCCAAAAAATTAAGAATCGACAAAATAATTCTACTCCAATATTTTTAAATATCCCATTTCACATAACCACTAAAAAAAGTTACATATTTTCAGATATATTTCAGCTTAAATTTACCATCAAATGCTGTTTGTTTATTTCAATTATTTTTAAGTAAATATTATTATAACAGTTTCATAAATTTAAATTGTCAGAAACAGTGCATCAACTAAAAATAGGCTTAATATTAATTTTATCATTCGAATTCTAAACTACGATAGTTTCTAGGCTAACTCTGTAATTCTATTTATACTTATCAGCGTTCCTACTATATATATATATATTAGGTTGGGGAAAAAGTTATCCATTATTTTTTCGATAGACGTCTGTAGTGATCGCTATCTCGTGAGTTATCTATCAAACAATTTCAAATTTATGCTCATTGGAAAGGTGACATTTGACACTAAAATATTCTCTTGCGGTTTTTTGTTTGATTAATTCAGTTACGAGTACAAGGTTTTAAAAATAGAAGACAACAAACAGAAAATTCGATTCATTTTAGTTTTTCTTTTATAATGGCGAAAATGCTAACCAGGTGGCTAAAATTGTGAAAGGTGTTTATCGTCCTATATATGACTGTAACAACCAGTTACGCACAATTTTGGTTTCTTCGATTCCGTTTGGGTATTTGGATGCTAAAGATGCACCTCGCATGAATACAGCATCATCGAGAATGTCTATAAAATGTCAAAAATTATCAAACTTGATAGCATGTCAGCAGTAGTAGCATCGCACAAGACCTAAAAATCTACATGAAAACTGTTTTAAACCTTTTTACAAAGTGAATTTGAAAGAAGTTACAAAAAGTTCACGTAAAAATAATGGATTTCTTTTTCCCCAACCTAATATAATAAATTAAATTGGACTACAATTTTTTTCTTATCTTATTTTTTAAATTCTCCAAACAATACGTTTGATTTACAATTAGAAACTCATCACGAACGAATTTTTTTCTTGTTTAACTTCAAACAACTGATCTCTAATTCTATTTCGTTACCATTTACTGTAGAAAAATAAGGGTCAATTCATGTTCATGGTCTAGTTAAAGGTCAGAAACTTTGCGTTCACAACTTAAATAGCATAAAGCAACTAATACATCAAACATCAAATTATGCTGAGGCAAGCTGTGTTTCTGTTGTAATTAATTAGTTTGGAAAGTAAACAAATTCTAATAACTTGTGATATTTTTTGCAGCATGTGTTTTTCTTTTTTCATTGAAGGTTAAAACTTGTAATATTCAAAATAAACATGAATTTAAGTTAATGACCTCCTTTCATAAAATAAGTAAACAACAACAAGGCATTTATTTTCACGACACGTTATTTACCTTTACGCAAGAAAACAAGAATTGCATTTAAAATTGGTTTTCTGTTTATAGCCCGTAGTCCATTTCATAATATAAGAATTGTCTCTGTGATTCCTTGTGTAGGAAACTAAAACTATCTCAAGTCGTTGGTATTATTTTCTGCAAAAGTTATATACATATATTATACATATATTAATACATATACATACACATCATATATATACATATACATTACATTATATATACATATACATTACATACATATATTTTTGTATTGCTTTTTTATTTCTCATTTTACATTCTTTCTTTTTAAATGTAATGGATATTACTTCATTTTCACTGCCGTTTAGATAAACTGCCAAATAATCATGTAAAAATGGTGCAAAAAGTTATAAAAAAAAAAAAAAAAAAAAAAAAAAAAAACACACACACACACATTTTCGCTTTTAACTTTCATTTGTGGAATTTGATGAGTTACATGACATCCTTTTTTTAATTAGAAAACAGATGAATTTTAACTTTTCGAGAAACGAGAAATATGCCATTTCGTTTTATTTAAGATGTATTGCTTTTCTAAGGAATATGTGTCAAATGTACATGAAACTACACGTAAATGAAAGTATGTGAATGTGCAAGCTTAAACATTTAAAAAAAAAAAAAAGCATTTGACAAACACTTTATCTACAGTCGTCAAGTCAATTAGCCATAGAATAATCCATTTTAAAGAAAAAATGTGGAATTCTATAAATTTTCATAACTTATTCAAACTTATTAAGTGCTGAAAATATAGGGCCTACTTTAAAAATGCAAGCTTGTTTGCCTATTACCCCTTTTCTTTATTTTGATTGGGGGAAGAGGTATGCTACATATGAATTGAAGAGGGCAGTTCAGAAGTCGTTCTAAATGCAAAGTTCTTAAGAAAAAAAATAGCTTCTTTAAGTTGCGTAAATGCAATCTATAAGATAGAGAGACACAAATTGAAGGGAATAATTTTAACTTTTCTGTAATCATAGCGAGGTTTTGAATGGGAGTTATGTATATCAAGTGTAGTATATCATGTAGTGATTTAAAAACTGTAAATAAAAATATTTAATTTTGAGAATAAAAAAAAATATTGGGACGTTTTTGATAAATTGAAAAAGAAAACTGATTCCTGTTTAATGAAACTCTCCAAGGACTTATCCTTGTCCTACCTAACTTTACAATCCGCTAAGATCTAGTAATTTCTAACTCTTTCACCGTTTTTTCCCTCTGGGTTGCTAAATGGCAATGACCATTTTGGAGAAAAATCTTGTTTTACAAAGTAAAACATTAAAGAGTCGCTTAGCTGCTGTTTCACGTAGTCAATTTGATGATCAACCTTGCTTTAATCTTATCAATCTACCAAAAAAAAATCATTTTCTGATCGTCTTTTCTCAGCTTCCGAATAATTTGGCTTTTTTATAGCATTCTTTTTATCTTTTTTTTTATGTATTATTCTAAAATAGGTTGAATGGTTCAACTTTCAAATAATGTTTTTATTTAAGAAAATATTAGTATGTTTTGTTTTTCGTTGAATTATGTTTGCGAAAGGGATTGAAGTTTATTCATATAATACATTTCCTCTGGAGTATAGTCATCATTTAATCTCAATAATCTTTTCAGCTAAATGGATGTTAACTGATTTACTAAAATGATTAAACAGTTAATCCTTAAAGCGAATATCTATTCTTGAAACACACTGAACAATTGTAACGTAAGTTTCACATGAACAAGGTAATACAAACTTTTTGTTATTATGATACGGCGTATATAATAAACTAAAATTTTAAAAATCGATGTTTTCGAATTTTTAAAATATTTAAATTTTATTTCCCTTAAGTATTATAATCTTTGAAAACTGAAGAAGAGTACAGTTTTGAAGAAACTATGAATTTATGTTTTAAAAACAGATTTTTATATTATTTATTTTTTTTTGTCGAGTGTCAGCCAGGCTGGCAACATGGTGTGCGCTGCCCCACTTTTCCAACAGAAGCATAATTTGGTGTGGAGTTCCACTTGCTCAATACACATATGCCATAGGTTCCCGTTTATAGGGTAGGCAACCGTTCATACTCCATGAATACAAGGAAAGGATAAAGACAGGAGAGAGAGAGAGAGAGAGAGAGAGAAAGTAAATCCATGCCCGAACAGGGATTCGAACCAAGAACCTCCCTAATCGCAGTCATGCACGCTGACCATTAGACAGGGTGGGTAGCGAGTGATTTTTATAAACTGTATAAATGAAACAATATTGAATTTCTAAGAAATTATAGAAATATTCACAGTGTTCAAAACTCATTAACAGATATTTTAAGTTAATATTTAGAAAAATATTTCAAGAATAGTTTTTTATATGCTATATAAACTTAAATATTTGTTTGGATTTAAGGATTTGGCCTTTAAGAAGCATTTAAAAAACAATTTTTATGTTACTTAGATATATGAAAGAATTATTTGCATTTAAATAACGATTTTGAAAAAGTTTAATGGTCAATTTTGAGGTGTCTGAAAATGTGGAGAACAACTTTATTCAAAACAGTTTTCAAAAACACTCCAAAAAAAATTTTTAGACCAAAGAAAAGTGTAAGTTTTTTCCATCTAAAATAGGAAATTTTTAGAAATACTCCAAATTATTTTTTTAATTTCAAGAATTCGAAGAACTTTATACTCATGATTATGTTAAAAATAATGGAATGATTGTGATCAATGTAGAATTGCAAAATAATTTTACTTCTAAACTGTTAATTTAAAAAAAATATATAAATAATTGCTTAGAGTTTATAAGAAAACAAATTCTGATTTTTAACTTTATGATCCTAGGAAACGTTTCGTAAGAAAGTGTCAATGTTCCAAAAGCAAATAAAAAATACTCGATTGAAATCAGTGTAAAATTATTTTAAAATAACTTTTTAGGTTGCGTTATTGCTATAGTTTCAATACAGTATTATAAGAGAATTTTTAAATTTCTCTTTATTACTTTTAAGCAAATTTTTTCTCCACTCTTTTCATCTGGAAATATGTATACAATTTATCAGTCGCGACCTTGGAAAATTGAAAAGAAATGCATTATTAATAAGCAATTCTGAAATTCGAACTCAGACAAATGAATTATTATATATGTGCGTGGTAGCTCGAACCAGAGTATTTCCTATTTGGACTTTTGATAAGGAAAATTTTCTTGAGAGATATATTATATTTTCTTATATTCTTTTGAGTTGATGGACAAATTTACATTTTTTTTTAAATTTTAACTTTGTTAAGAATATTAACAAAGTTAAAATTTAAAAAAATTATAAATTACATTTGTAATTTATAATTTTTTTATAAAAAATGTCAAATATCTAAACAAGTATGTTTGATTAAATGATATATTAAAAAAATTGAATAAACAACATTAAAAAACAAATGTTTTAGAATAAAAATAAAGAATATAAAAATTTCAGTTAGAAAGAGCAAAATTTATAGTTTGTAGTGATATAAATACCAATATTTTCTGAATTAATTATAAGAGAAGATAAAACACCATATTAATGTTACCAAAGAATTGTTGAATATGTAAGATATCTAAGAAATTTATAAAGAAAAATTAAAAATTAAAATTCATGAATGTTTTAAAATTAAAATATTTATTTTGGCCACTTGCTTTAACAGAAATTTTTTAAAAAAAAGGTAGTTGAACTAGTTACTAGCTAAAAAAAAAGTTGATTTCCCCATCAAGAGTGGACTGATTTACATTTATCACACAAATGGTAATAAAAACATTTTACGATCCACGCAATAGACGGGTCACAGATAATGTGATTACCCATCAAACAATGAAGGTCGAAACCTCAAGGCACGTCATTGTCAACCCTGGCAAAACTCCATTCAACAGTCAGAGAACCAGGAAAAAAAAATTATTATAATTCTTGTTACAGATATATTCATTTCAAAAATAGAATTGTATTATGATATTTTTCAGTGATTTTTTGGTGAAAGTTGCAGAAGGCTTGAAAGAATTACAAAAAAACTTATAACAAAATATTACAGTATTTTGCTAATAATATATTTCTGTCTTCTTCTAATACGATATTCTCTAATAAGACCCAAAGCCTTCCAAAAATCTTTCATATGTTCCGATTCATATTTGGCAATTAATCATTAATTATTTATTTTTCGGATTTTGAAATCTCCCTCTACACAATCTGTAAAAATAGATTTGCTCAACAATGGCTTGGACAATACTTCTATAAATTGATAAAATGTCCTAATAAGTCCTTAAATCGCTTACCATTTCGTCGGTTCGTCTTTGATAGATCAGTTCGGTTTTATATTCTTTAGACTTATAGACAAAAGGGTTTTATAAGGTGTGATTGTTAATCTCATCCCAACCTAGATATACCCTCAGGTATGGATAGCTAAGTCATCTCATTGTTGCCAAGCTAGAACTCGCTCACAAAGGAGCAAATCTCTGAGGAGATATTTCTGTCTAGAGCTGGAAAAAAAAACATAAATATTTTGGGACTATGATTTGTTTCTTGGCATCAGTTACTTCGAATAAGTGAAGTGGTCAAACGGCGATAGCGATTGTATGGTTATATAGCTATATTTTATATATAAATATACCTGATTCTGGATAATCAAAATTAGCTATTATGTCACCATGTCACTATTTTTTTTATCATAACACTTTCTTGAAAAATCTGAAATCGGTGCCCCGATGTCATAAAATATGTCACTATTCATTAAGCGTAAATCACAAGATGTTGGCAAAATTATAAAATGAGTATTAATGTTCATAAGTATTCATGAAACAAATATAACCCTTCTTGGTTTTTGTTCTCTAGATATAGTGTAATAAAAACTTATATTTTAATTTATTTGGAACTAGTTGCACAAAATCAATATCTAAAGAAGTTAAAGGAAATATCAATTTTTTGTTCTCGGATTTATTCACTTTCTTTTCTTCATATTTGGTAGATTATATTAGGTAGCGGTATTCAGAACAATAGATTGTATTCAAACATATTATGACTGATTTCTTTCACTGCAATTACAACAATCATTAAGTTATTGTGATTAATTACTATATGTGATTGATATGATGAACAATGATTGTCTTTAATATGGGATTGGTTACGTAACTTTTCTCTAAAATTACTTAGTGTGCCATAAAATGCATTTATTCCATGTATTCTTATTACGGGAAACAGTATTGTTTGATGAAGGAAAAAAATATGCATAATCTGTCTACATTAACAGAAATGACATTTATACTGAAAGAGAGATTATTTGGAGAGTTCATGAGTAATAGCAAATAATACTCTGAAAAAATACAAGGAACAGTCAACGGGGAAAATATATTGATAAATACAACAATTGAAATTTTTTGAATGAATAAAAGCTTTTGTTTTATTCGCGAATAGTACCTTATATTTGTTTCCTAGAGAACTTTTTTCATGGAAACAAGCAGGATATAAAGAGTCAATATTATAAAAAGTCACCGCTGTTTTTAACTACTTTACTATTTACGTTTTTTGCTTTTTAATTATTATTTTATATTTTAAAATAATTTATTATCATGATTTCATTAAATAATTGATAAATCATAATTGCTAAACAATTAAATAATTGATAAATCATGGTTTATAAATTACTTATATATGATGAAATATAATTTATTAAATTTAAATTTTTCATTGCTACAAACAATTTAGGAAATGTGCTGTTGTAATGCAGCATTAATATAGTATTTTATTAAGAATAACTCAAAAAAAAAGTTTAACTGAAAATAAATGCGAACTCAATTAAGGTAAAAAGTTTGTTTAAAAAAGTAGAACAATGCAAAGAAGCTCTTCTCTATTTATTTTATTAACTATTTGTCACAAAATTGAGATACTCCAATATGTTGTGAATGTAAAATATAGAATATTTGTAATATTCAACTAAAAAAAATCTGCTTAAATTTTTTTTATAATTATAATGTAATATTTGTTTATTTATTAGCTTCTTTTACAGCTAAATTTAGCCGTTAATTGAAGATTAAAAACCTTGTTGTGTTAATTAAATCTTATTCTGTATGAGAATATTTATTATTGTTTGGAATTGCAACTAAACTCTACATTTTTTTATTCTTAGAATGTTCAGTTCCATTGTTGTGCGTTACGGGATGGAAATCTCTAATATATCGTCTGCCATGTTTTCATTCCAAGGTCGGGAGAGCCATACCACGACTGAAAAGAAAGAGTTTGAGTTGAGTAGTTACGAGGACACTAAAATCAAAGGACTCTGAAGGAAGTTTGCTGAAATATTTTTTTGAAATGGCTGCACTCAGCTGAACAAATAACTAGCGTTAGCACTTTGGTTCAGCTTGGATTTAACGGGTTTATTCTTAAAACTCCTCTGTGTAAGGACAGACATTATTCGCAACAAAGTTGAAAAATTTAAAAGTATTTTACAGTTTTCTAGCTGAAAAATATTGATTTTAACAATGATTATAACGAAAATATTGAATTTAATATTGACGTTATTTTTCAAGTATTTAGTAACTAGCGATATTTTTCAGTAATATTAAATATAATTTTCTTTTATGTTAACCAAATTTGAAATATAATCTTACTATTTTTATTTTCTAAACACTTATGAATAACTGCTTTGGTACACTTTTTTTTAATGTTATTTGGCGATGATATTTTACCTTTTATTATAAGAATAGTAGAGCTAGGGAAAAGTTAAAAAAAAAACACTTTCGTAAATGATCTAAAGTTGGTATATTCAAAAATAATCTAAAAAAAAATCTAACATTTATCTATCATCTTAGAATTTTCATTTGTCTATTGTTTAATTTTCCTTCAGATTATCTACAATTTAATGCATTCTTAGTCTTTTTTTACACATGATTTGATACATCAAGTAATCTATATTAACCACATGACTTAGATTTTTAATACGTCGATATAGAAGTCAATATTTTTCTAAAAAGTCAAAACAGACCTAAATTGTAGCCATAATTATAAATTGTATGGCTAAACAGAATTTTGTAACTTAATAATCACTCTGCTTATGAAATCGGTATTATCACACATAAATTATCGCCACTGATAAAGACTGCCTACATCATACAAGGCAGTTATTTTAAGAAATTCGACCTCTACTTATTCTTTTTATTTTTAGATACTAAATCTACATTGAACAGATTTATTGAGTTATAACTAAATGAACATTTGAGTTGTATAAATTCATGTGTTTGAATACGAAGGAATTCATACAA
>JAPDSC010006602.1:0-25956 GCA_026290005.1 Latrodectus geometricus
GTGCCATAATGTGTTGGCTTGTCAGGTGGGAGAAGGATAAAGTCCGTATTTTGGATGAAATTATTTAGTTGTTTACCATTAGTGTTATGGTAAGAACAATTCCACGCCTGATGCTTGGCATTGAAGTCACCGGTGATGACAATGTTAGAATTTAAAGTGACAAGGTTTTATAGGTCTCTAATGAAGAGGTGACTAGAATGAGGGGGAACATAGATGAACGTGAATGTGACTTTGATGTTCTTAGAAAGATAGACATTAACCGCAGTTGCTTCAATAAAGTGTAGTCGGGGGGTTTGGATGGGTGCGTGGGGTATTTTTGATTTGATCAAAATTGCCGTTCCACCTTTTGCGTTGTACCTATCGGTTCTGAATACATTATAAATAGGAATTTTAAAGGTTTGTCCGTTTGAGAGTCTGGTTTCTTGTAGGAGGACAAGGTCCGGATATGGAGGACAAGGTCCGGATGTAAGTCTTTTAATTCAGTAATCTTTTTACTGACACCATTTGAATACCAGTACATAATTTTTAAGTTTTTGATAATTTTACTGTTCATTATTTTCTTGATTATTGGTACTTAGAGCTTTAAATAAGAGATGCATTTTTTCAATGGGTTGGGGGGTTTTTTCAAGTAAAGGTACAATTTGTAAAAGAGTTGGGAAGGCTTGAAGAATAATATTTATTTGTTTTATCAGTTTCATGATTTCCTGAAAATTTTGAATACTATTTAAGTGCTGAGGGGGTAGTTGATTTGTAGTGGGGGAGGAGGTTGATTGAGTTTTAACATTATTACTGGGAATATTTGATTTGGTAATAATTGCAAACGAAATATTTGGTTTTATTAGGTTAGCTTTTATGGCAGGGATAATGGAGTTTTTTTTTATTTTTATTTACAGGATTTTTTGGGCATCCTCCATAAGAGGCAGTGTGGTTTTGACCACAATTACAGCACTTAGGGACTTCAATTTTTTGGTGGGGGCATTCCCTAGACATATGTATCTCACCACATTTCACGTGATTTGGTTTGATATAAATAATTTAAAATCACTATAAAAAGTAATCCCAATCCAAATCTCAATTTGATACAGAGTCTGCGAAGCAGGCCTTTACTCTTTCATCTAAGATAGTCCCGGAATGGGTAGAAGTTTCGGTATTGACGATGGAGTGGTGGCGGAAGGAGAACTCCTTTTGTGGACCAATCAGCGTGCGGCTGCAAGTGATGGGCGGTTCTTAGCTTTTTCGAAGAAGTTTTTATTTAGTTTCTTTATGTGTTTCAGTATATTATCAATTTTAATGTCTTTTTCAATACTTTTATTTCGAATATAATATGGGGCGTTTGTAATTTGTCTTAAAATTTTTGTCTGGCAATTATTTATTTTTCGTTTATCAGTTGAACTAATGTTGTTCCAAATAGGTGATGCGTATGTTAAAACCGGTCTTATCATTGATGTGAAAATAAGTTTCTTCAATTTAAGTGACATTTTTGATTTTCTCCCATTTATTGGCTTCCTGCTGCAGCAGTAACTTTTTTAATGGTATTTTGAATATGTCGTGTCCAAGTAAAGTTAGAAGTTATTGTAAGACCAAGATATTTAGCCGCTTTTACGATGGGTATGTCTTTATTAAATAGGACAAGATTATTTGAATTTCTATTTTTAAGTTTATGACGTCTTTTTCTATAGTAGATGATAGTTTGTGATTTATCTGCATTTATTTTTACTTGCTAATTTTCGCACCAATTTTCTATTTTGTAAAGTTCTTTTTGAGAATTTTTTATTGCGTTGTTTAGGTTGACTGATTCGGAAATTAATGCAGTATCATCTGCATAAAAGGCGATATTAGAGGTAATTTTGTTAGGAATAGGAAAGTCATAATTAAAAAGTAGATATAAGATCGGTCCTAGGATGCTTCTTTGTGGAACTCCTGCGTTGATTTTTAGTATGAGAGATATTTGGTTTTTAAATTTGATTTGGAAATTTCTTTCATTGATGTAGGAATAGATGAGGTGTATTAAATCCGAGTTCAAGTTGAGTTTAATTAATTTATAAATAATTACATCATGCCAGACTCTGTCGAATGCCTTAGAGACATCCAACATTGTCATGACAGTGTGGAGATTATTATGCATATTTTTGCCTATGATTTCAGTTATTCTGAGAAGTTGCTTGATTGTTGATAAGTCTTTACGAAATCCATACTGTTGGGTTGGCAGATGCTTGAGATAACTTTTAAGATTTTTATAGATTATTCTTTCAAAGATTTTTCCCAAGTTTGGGAGCAAGCTGATTGGACGGTGATTTTCAGGTAGGCGGTGGTCTTTATTGGGCTTAGGAACCTCAATTAAGGAAATTTAAATCACAATTGCACCTTAAGGTAATTTCACTTAAACTTATAAGCATCACCACTGGAGGTAGGAGCACAGCTCCAGGCACTCCGAAAAATCTTAAACAGCTTCCCAACTTCCCTGGGCTTAGGAAATAGAATAACAGTTGCCGTTTTCCATATATTTGGGTAGTACGAGATATGTAAACAGTTGTTGTAGATATTTAAAATTTTCTTAATATAATCAGAGGGTAATTTTATTATCATACTATTTGTAATATTATCAGCTCCTGGCGCTTTTTTAATAATTAGGTTTTTGATGATATGAATTAGTTCCTCCAAGGTAGCAGGTTCTAATATCGCGGCAGTGGGAGTTGTGATGAGGTAGTCGTGAACAGTATTTCTAACATGTTTAGTAAATTTTTTATTAATATTTGCATTTGGTTGAAACTGGTTAAAAAGAGTTCTTGCGAATAATTCGGCTTTTTCAACATTTATGTATATTGGAACATTTGGTCCAATCATTTTGCTGTTAATGTGCTTTTTATTTCTAAGTTGTTTTGCCAGTGTCCAAATTGAGTTATTTCTTGTACTTAAGTTTTCAATTTTATTATTCCAGCTGTCATTTTTGAAATCTTTGCAGAGCTTTTTAATTTCTTTATTTAATTTATTTGTGATTTTCTTGAATTTTGGATTTAAAGTTTTTTGAAAGGTTTTTCTTATTCTATTTCTTTCTTTAATTAAGTCTCTAATATTATCTGGTAGTTTTAAATAATTTTCGTGGAATTTAATTTCATAAGTGGCTTCTTTTTTGGCTGCTAAAAGTTCTTGGTTCAGTTGTTGGATGTCATTATTAATAAGATTTATCATTTCTTTTTTAGTTGTGAGAATTTGGTGATTTGCATTGATACTATTGCTTTTTTCCTTGTTGATTTTGTCTTGTAGAATATTATAAAACAATTGCCAATTTGTTCGCTGAAGATATTTGATATTGTTATTTTTGTTTATGCCTAAGCAGCCAATAACTGGTAGGTCAACAGAAGAAAAATTAGTCACCGTTTACTTTAAACAAATACTTCTTATAAAAAATTTTAGTGGTAGTTTACTTTCATTCATTCTTGGATTGGGGTTTGCCCAGAGCGGACGCCTGGATCTGACTCTCTCTTTTTGGAAGCTTTTCGTCACTGCTGCTCGGAATGAGCGAAAACTCCTCGCCGCCTCCCGGAGGCGGTGAAAATCAAACACAGGCAGCTGTAGTCTGCTCTGGCGGTTTGTCCTTTTCAGGATTGCCTTTGCCAGCAGACAAGGCCGCGGAATCCTGCACTCCTGATTCCAACACGGATAGGTTTTACGCAAACAACACAAACATTCATAACTCACTTGGACTGGCTTATTCTCGATATATGGAACTGATGCAACAGATCGCAAACATGGAGACCTCTCCCAATCCCGACTTTGCTCAAACGAATAAATTGTATAGGGAAGCTATGCAAATTCTTGCAGGCATTGCTTTTAAAAACTTAGATAGAAATCAAAATTCCCCTAAAACTGACTTGATTATCCCAGAAGATTCTGTTATGGAAAAAGATTCGGATTCTGCCGATAATAGTTCCGTTTCAGAAGCCACGCCCTCACTCTCGAACGCTATTGGCGGGAAAAAAATCAGTAAAAGGAAACGAAAACCCATTGCGAAGAAAAATAAAAGTTTAAAGAAAAATGTTACTCAAAAACAGATAATTAAACTAAATGAAGAAAATGTTGAAATTCCTAAGGAAAACTCAGATAATAATGAAATAATTATGCAAGATGTTGAAAACAACCCTGCAAATAATACCGAAAACGAAATTAATACTGATAACAATAATTATCAATTCGATAAAAAAGCCACTAAAATACCTCCCATAATTGTGAAAGATTCTTCAATTTCTTGGAAAAATCTGAAAAAATTACTCGATTCCATAATACCTGATCAATTTACTGCCAAAATTAATGGCCAAGATACATACACAATTAAAGTTAACACTCCAGAAGCTCACAGGAAAACTACAAAATTATTTGAAGAAAATAATTTAAAATTTCATTCTTACATTCTTCCCGATGACAAAGACATCAAAGTAGTCATCAGAAGTTTACCTATCGATACGGACTTGGTTGAAATACAACAAGAATTAGCCAAAATTGGATTTATTGCTACTAGAGTAGTACAACTTACATCTTATAGAAATGGTGAAAGAATAAAAATTCCGTTATTCTTGGTAACTCTTCCGAAAACGGAAAGATCGAAAGAAATTTATCATATACAATTCCTGATGTCATTAAGAATTTCTGTAGAACATTATAAAGGCAGACGAGGTCCACCTCAATGTCATCGCTGTCAAAGCTTTTTTCATGCTCAAAGCTCCTGTCGACATGAACCAAAGTGTGTGAAATGCGCAGGAAAACATCTTACTTCCGATTGTAATAAAACTAAGGATGAAACTCCAAAATGCGCAAATTGTGATGGCCCTCATACTGCGAACTTCTCTGGATGCCCTAAACATCCACTTTCAGTAGAAAACCTCAAGAAAAAAGAATTGACATTTCAAGACCGAATAATAGTGAATAAAAATATCACAAATAAATCCTTTGCTGATGCACTTAAAAATAAAACTAACTCCGAATTACAAGAAGCTAAAACTGTTTTAGAAGAACTCAAAGACATAATAAATTGGATAAAAACATCTGGACTTATTGAAACAATCTCATCATTTAGAACTGGCCTTATAGCCACATCAGTCACCACACCTAAAACCAATAATGAACTTTAAAAATAACTCGTTTACACCAATTTCTCTCTGCACTTGGAATGCAAATGGCGTCATAAATAAATATCTTGAACTCAATGACTTCCTAATCGAACAAAATATAGACATTTGTCTGATTACTGAAACTCACTTAACAGGAAATAAAAACTTCAATTTACCTAACTATAAAATCTTTAGAAAAGATAGAACTCAAGGCCTTGGTGGTGGAGTTGCAATTCTTACTAAAAAATCTCTCTCAGCTACACTGCATTCAGATTTCTCAGAACAAAGCACTGAAGCTATTGCCATTATTGTCAGCTTAAACAATATTGAACTCAAAATTGTTTCTATTTACAACTCACCTACTATGACTCTTCCAGTTAAACTTTTTCAAGATATTCTGCAAGATAATTACCCAACAATTATTGCAGGGGATCTAAATTCTAAAAATACTGCCTGGGGTTGCAGATATACTAATACCAATGGACAAATTCTCAACAACATACTGCACTCCTTTAATTTAAATATTTTTGCACCAAATTCTCCAACTCATTATCCAAATTTTTCAGAACAACGACCAGATATCCTGGACTTTTTCATTACAAACAATGGCATTAATCTTGCTGTAGATGTTTTACCTGCATTGAGCTCAGATCACATACCTGTCATTGCTGTTGCAGGATTCGAACCTACAACCCTCTCTACTGAAATTTCCAAAACCGACTGGAATCTCTTCCAGAATATTCTTCTGCGTAAGAACAACATTTATGAAGTTAATAATTCTACAGAAGAAATAAATAATCAAATTGTTAAGCTGACAAATGAACTACAATCTGCATATAATGACTCTACTGTAAAAACTAAATACATCAATAACTATCTTCAATTGCCTCCTAATATCAAACTTATTATTAAAAGAAGAAACAAAATTAGAAAACAATTTCAAAGAACCTTAGATCCGCTCCTCAAAAGAGAAATGAATAGTTTATCCAGAGAAATTAAAAATAAATGTCAAGCACATAAACTTGCAATCTGGGAAGAAAAAATCACCTCATTAAGCACAACTGATAACTCTATCTGGAATATGAGCAAAATTCTTAAAAAAGATAGAAATATCAATAAAGCCATTCTAACTCAACAAGGTTTTATCTATTCTGACAATGAAAAAGCTGAAGTTTTTGCAAATGTAATGGAATCACAATTTCAAAATAATATCTCTCCCAGTGATCCTGAATTTACCACTAATATCACTAAAAATAATGAAGAATTCATTAATAACAGTCAAATCCATCCCATAGAAAATACCAGTATTGAAGAAATCTCTAATATTATCTCCAAACTTAAAAATCGTAAAGCTCCTGGGCATGATAAAATCTCAAATCTCATGATTAAAAAACTTCCTCCAAATTATCTTCAGAACTTAGTAAATCTCTTCAACTCATGTCTTAACAAAAATTACTTCCCTGATGCATGGAAAGAAGCACAGATTGTTCTTTTCCCCAAACCTAAAAAAAGATCCAACTATACCTGAAAATCATCGTCCGATTAGTCTATTGCCTACACTTTCGAAAATTTTCGAAAGAATTATTTACAATAGATTTAAACAATATCTCTCTCTGATCCCAATTGAACAATTTGGATTTAGACAAGAACTTTCTACTACAAAACAATTACTCAGACTTTTTGAATTCATCGGAAAAGGTTTTAGACTCAAAGAACAATCTGCTTTTCTTATGCTCGATGTTGCGAAAGCTTTCGACCGAGTCTGGCATCATGGACTAATATACAAACTCCGCAATATTGGGATACCAATCAACCTCATTTTAATTATTTATAATTATCTTATGAACAGAAAATTCCATATCAGACACAACAATTGTCTCTCTACCACCAGAGGTATACAAGCTGGAGTCCCGCAAGGTAGCATACTTGGACCTATGCTTTATCTTTACTACACCTACGATTTTCCTATAAACGATGATGTCCATAGTATTACAGCTTTCTATGCAGATGACACCGGACTTGTTGTACGCTCTAAAAATCCAAATCTCGCCATATCTAAACTTCAAGATAAAATCTTTGACATAGAAGACTGGTGTACTAAATGGAGAGTTTCCATTAATGCATCCAAATCAAAATTAATTATCATCAAAAGAAGAAGTAGAAAACATCCTATTACAAATAATTTATATATCTTTGGTCAAACGATTGAAACAGTTAAACAAGCAACTTATTTAGGAGTTAACATAAACAGTCAATTCACTTGGACACAGCATATTAAAAATAAAATTTCTTCAGCTTGGTTTACCTATAATAAACTTAAATCTCTTATTGGAAAATTCTCTAATGCACCTCTTAAAATGAAAAGACTCCTCTATATTTCAATCATAAGACCAATTGTCACTTATGCATCGCCTGCATGGTGTAATTATACTCAAATTGATGGCAACATCCTGAACACCATGCAAAATAAAATGCTCAGGTACATGGTAAATGCACCATACTACATCAGGAACAAAAACATCAGAAAAGACCTAAAACTAGAAAATTTAACTGAGCACATTGCCAAGTTAAATATAAACTTTTACAAACAAGCAACCAAGTGCAGAGCAGGAAACATTAACCAACTTTTTGAAGCTCACATTCTTCCTGGGGATAGTCAAGTCAGACCAATTGCAGCTTTCTACACGTCTGATGCAATTATTTCCAAGGCTTTTGCCTAATTTTCTAACTGAAATTCATTAATCCATCTCAAGCTCTTTAATTTTATGACCTAAATAAATCCGATGAATGTGTAGATGCCTTCGGGCAGGCACACAGTTGTCCGAAATTAAATAAATAAATAATACTTTCATTCATTCTGATACTTTCATTCATTGAATGAAATAATACTTTCATTCATTGTTTCTTCACATAATTTAATGTATGCTGCCCATATCTAGGTGGGGCATGCATAGCTCAAAAGAAAATGCTTGAATCACTGCAAAACAAAATTCTTCGAGTAATTACAAACGCTGAGTTTTATTTCAGAAATGACTTAATTAGAAAAAATTTATCCTTCCCCACTCTCACACAATATATCAGATATCTGGCCTTCAGATTTTACGAAAAAATTCAAACCAAAAATTCTGGAATCCAGGCCCTTGAAAACTATAGCCCATATGAGCTTATAAATTTCCATAGGCCTAGATCTGTGCTCAGGCTCTTCCCTAATTTTTAAATTTTATTCACTCTCCAAATCAATTAACAAATTCTACTGCATTTCAACATATGGCGCCACCTTATGGACCTTGCCATAATTAAAAGAATTAGAACAAACAAAAACTTGTTAACTCTGTATTCCACCCAATGTTTATGTTGTGTTTATAATCAATCATTACTATTTTTCTGTGTTTGGCTCGCATCAGGAACCATCTGCGTGGTTCCCTAAGTTTGCAAATTTTTCCCCATATATTTATTTTTCCCTATTTTTAATAACTGTGTAGTCTGGAACCTTTTGAATAAACAATTTTTATCTTTTCCTATTTCATCAATTGTAAATTCTTGAAATATTTATTTTGTTTGTATAATTAAGATCTAATTTTACCATCACCATGCAAATTGTGTCCCGGGAGTACTTCCCTTTTTGTCATCTTTACTATTATTCATCCTTTCAACTTAATTGTGACATCAAGTCAATGTTATGCGATCTTCAAGAAATTTGGACAGAGGTCAACGGCGTCAAGCTGCATACCTTGCCTCCACAAAATATATGGACCATTCTTCTTCATATAACGTGCTAATCTTTCGCCTTTTACTTAAGATTACCGTGGAGAGGAACAATTCAATGAGCCTTAACCAATTTTTGGATTCCCACCTCTGGTGGGATTATTTTCTAAAGGAGGTTACACATTAAGTAAGTGTTATATTGCGTGTGTTGCGTAGTATGCATGAGCACTTCGTTCTAAAGTTTTCGCTTGATATTGTTTTCGTTTAACGATGTATAATTCTGTTAAATACGGAATCACAAAAATTATTGATGTGCCCTTTTTATAATAATGAAAGTTTTTTTCACGCTCTTATTTTATGCTAAGAATTTAAAATAAAAATTTGACACAATGTGTGCTGTGCATATAATAAACGCAGTTACTAAATTGTAACATACGCGTTTTCAATAAATAATTCATGTAATAAAAAATGTAATACACACTCATTATTGTGTTTTAACCTTGTTTCTTTAAAATAAAAAATTACTTTTATAAAAGAAGTGGGAATTTTTTTTTTTAATTTATCGAGTATAAATTGTATTTTAATGAGATTAATAATAAAAATGGGCGGATCGAAGCAAACAAATTACTTTTAAAGACTAACGTAATTGTGCATCAAGCATAATCTCGATAAATATTTGTGTTTCAGTTTGAAAGCGACAGTAGAATGTCTAAAAAATTAAGCAAATATTGACTTTCTTTTAAGTAAGCGACAGATATCTATCAGACTACGCCACGCTTCTGAAAAAAATTGTATTGGAAAATAGGCAATTCAAATTAATCAAACTTTAAAGTAATTTTTCAATTCATTATCTGTTTAAAATTTTGGCACTTTACGATTTCAGTGTTTGCACTTTTATTCTTAAGTAAAAATTTTAAAATAAATTGAATAAATTTGTCCGGTTCTCACCTCAACGCCTCAATAATTCTTTTGTTTCACCTAAAAAGAATGAGTATTTTATGTGTTTCATCTGTTGAAGAATCACAGCTAAAATTTGCCTTATGATCGATTTCATAATGTATGTATTTAACGTTTTTAAAAATACATTTTCATTATAAAGTTGAAGTTAATGCGATTAATGACTGAATTTCTTTCTATTTTTCTATTCGGGAGGTATACGCCCACTGCCGATGGTTATTTAATCACGCCTCATCTGCAATACATATAAATTGGAGCAAATGAATTTTATAGTCACGTTTACGATTATGAATTGAAACAACGACAAAATACAAATATTTATTCCAATTTTACAAAGTATATGTTTATTTCCTTTTGAAAACATTCTAACGATATAAAACGAAGATTTACGAAATTATCACCGTTTAACATTACGAGTAGTAGTTTATCTTATGAAATATTTTGTCATCTATTGTAAAGTACATAATTAAACAGAAAATTCCATTATTCATCACTCAATTTACATTATACACGTTAAAAAATATACCTTAATATAAATTTTAAAATGTACATACTTACGTAGGAAAAAAGCTAATTTGATAATACATTAATAACATAATAATGATACGACATAGAAATTTAATATATATTTTTATAAGTACTACAGCAAATATTTATTTGTTAATATATATATTGTAAGTAATAGGTAGCTAGGTCAGTAATTGAGAAGCTGGGTAGTCCTCTTACCACTCAGCCTGCAGGTAGGAGATAGGTGCGAAATTTGATCTGGTAGTTAGCAAAGAAACTGGTAAACTTCCTGAAATCGGCTGTTGTTGTAATGTTGATCCTCAAAGTGAGTTTATTGCAATACTTGTGGATAAAATCATATCCAATTAACTTTATGCATCCTGAAATCTCATTCCCTGAGCAACGATATTGGAGAGGTGTTTCTATTATTGGGTGGAGTCGTTAATAAGCAGCAATAATTATTAAATATATGTTTATATGATTAGTAAAATTAAGGGGAATGTGAATTTTTAAAACTAATTTTTCAGTTTTTATCCAAGCTTTTGGAAATCTTGCATAAATATTAAACATATGTTGAGCTTATAGTGTGATATTTCAAGTTAAATTACGAATTAGAGAGTGATTTAATAAATATATGTAATATACTCCGTAAATGAATAGAACAACCTTTCTTCAGGCTTAAATATAGAAATATTTACGCAATGTTCATATATATATATATATATCAAACAATCTTGAAAAATAACTCTTTAAACATTTGTTAAAGAAAAATTTTTAATCATTTTCTTAAAAATATCACAGAAAAATTCATTTCAAACCTCAAATTTTCAATTCCAAATTACACCCGTTTCTTTTCTTTATTTATTTATACTTTTTAAGGAAAATTTGAAGATATCATCATTAATAAAAACTGTAACAAGTTCTAGGTACATGGGGGAAAACTAATGTGCATGATATATTTTACGCGTTCAGATATCCGTCGAAAATTTTAAATATGAGATAAATATAATTTGATATTGTTGAAGTACTTAAAACAATAGTTTCATATACCAATAAATTGCATTTTATTGAAGGTTTAATAAATATGTGTTTTATTATTAGACAGAAAATCAAAAACTTGTTAAAATTAATTCCTTAAATTAAAGCTTATATATTGCATTTTTCAATTTTTTCGAACATTCGAAATCAAATAATGTATTTTACAATTTATATATCGTAATGAAAGCATAAATTAATTTTATCTCCACATACATACACCATAGTGAACATAAGAAAAAATGTATTAAAATTATTCCATATAAAAAAGTTATTAGATAAACATATTCCTATTTATAATATATATATAAAAGCAGTAGCTTTGATGCAAAATATTGAGGAAATGTACCCTAGATTTTGTATTCTTCGAAGGAGATTAAAAGGGCACATACAATATATATCAGCTATTTGGAACCGAATTGTTAAAACGGAATTTTTCTCAAGACATTTTGCTTCAGACACAAAAATGATTTATTATCTTTACATGTAACTTTTTTGTCATCAACAAGGATAAAATTTGAATCATATCCGCCAACGGATCAGTAAGTTAAAGTGTTTCTTACTGAAAGCCCGCGAAGTCATTTTTGAAGTTTTATACAGAACCTAAAACTTTCTTCTTGAATTATTTAATTATCGGAGAACAATGTCTAATTGAATTCACATTTTTATTAATTCGTTAGTTTTTTATTTTAAAACAGCAAAGTTTAACTGTACTTTTTTATATTTACTGAAGAATCTCTCACTACATTTAATTTTTACTATAATATAGCTATTACTAAGAAAAAGGAAAAAAACCATATTCAATTATACCATATTCATACGTAATAAAAAACCATATTCATACGTATTAAAGTAAAAAAAAAAAACTATTCAGTATTACGTATTAAAGTAAAAAAGCTATTCAGTAAAATTAGTTTCAATATTATATACATTTTAAAATAAATCATACATTTTAGGCAATAAATTCATTATATAAATGAAACAAATCCCACATATTTAGTATTTGAGGTAAAAACATTTTCCTATAAAAATTAAGTACTAATAAAATATATTGACGCATTATATTGTTATTATTATTTATTTTCTGCTGTATTTTTAATTTAAAAGGCACAGAGACAATATTCACAATAAAAAGCAACTTATTTTAATTCCGCAGGGAGTTTTAATTTTGTATTCTTAAATTGAAATTTGCAATACAGCATAGAGCTTAGTGAAATATTATTTAATAATTGTTTAAGCAATACTTGCTTAAATTCAGATTTTATTTTAAGCAGATTATTAAAACAGAAATTATTTTAAGCAATACTAATTTATTTAAGTATTGCTTAATAAAAATTTATTTAAAATAATTTATTTTAGCAATACTTAAATAAATTAGGAAAATTTACAAAATATTGCTATATCATGAAATTCACATTATGTTAAGTTGAAATTAACATGCAAAAATTAAAAAGAAGTAAAGTAAAAAACAAATAAATATTTATTGCCAATTGTGGATACATTAGCTATTTAGCATATAAATTTAATTACCGTGCATTCCATATTTTAAATAATCACATTAGCAATACAAATATTTAAATTGTTTAATATTAAAACAAATTACATTTCTACATTACTTAATACTTATTGATAGCATAGTCAATTTTTGTGTATAATTCATAATAACATATTTATATTTTACACTTTTTATTCCATTAAATAAATGGTGCTTTTCTATTAAGGTAGTTCCAATTGCATAAATTTTTCTCTTTCTCGAAGAAATTATAAGCAAAATATTATCGCTTCAAATCATCTTTCGCTGTATAATTATAAAAAAAAAATGCATTAATCTTTGTTAAAAGTTTTCTGTTGGATGTTAATTACTAATTTACTGAATTTTTGTGATTTTAATTTGTCAAATTTTCCAATGCATTACTATTTTCCCTGTTATTCATAGTAAGAATAAAAACTTTTTCTCTTTGTCTCTTAAATCGTAAGGGAAGAATGCAAAGCAAATTCAGCGTTATACTCCCCGTCCCTGCTACTATACATACAGAGAAATTTTAAAACTGAAAAAAGGTTGATACAATGTGCATAAGCTACTGATCTTAACATTCATCAGATTCTTTGTGTGTACTTTGAATTTCGGTGTGATGCTGATTCACATAAAGTTAGAAATGAATGTTCGTAAGGATCACATGAGTGCACAACAAAGTCGTTCAGTTTTTTTATCTACCATTGAAAGCAGATACTCTAGAGATTCATGGTTACAAATGGATCCGTGTTTGATGATGAAAACAGACCGCCACTGGAATGTATTGGGATTTTTTCTTTTTTGTTACATTCTCATCGAGGCTCACTTTACACATAACGAAGGTGACATTAGAGCTATTTATTGGCATTAAAGCAGCTATTTGCCCAGCTGTCTTCTTTTCATCGAGAAGTTATCTTGCCTGATTCTTTCTAATTTATTGCAAATAGGCATTATACTGATAAGATCCGCATTTTGTCGTGAAGAGACTCGTATAAATTTGTGAATAAATTAATATTATTTTATTCCAAAGTTACCCAGGTGCAGAGGAATTCCATCTTGAGTATACTAAAAAGAAAGTGAAGTAGTATATTCTAAAATTTTTATATAACATAGCACATATATTTTACAATCTAAATAATTTCATTTATTTTCATTTCTAACATCCAGCTCTAGTTGTCGTGCCTCTTTATCATAATTTGTCAAAACTTGAACAGCACCTATAAATTTAACAATAAACACTATTAGAATAAATAAAATTGCTTTTTCATGTACACTTACATTATGTTCAAAGATTTATTCAAGTTCTTTTCTAAATCGAAAAAATTTTTTTTAATTTTAATAAGTAAAAAAAAAAAAAAAAAAAAAAAAAAAAAAAACGTGCAGTTGATATCATTTTCTAATAATTATATTGTTGGTATAAAATGATAGAATTTTTTCTTAGATATAACTTCTGTTAACTATTTCAATTAAGCATTTGATCTTACCATTAACAAATATTAAATTATATTATAAATGTTCATTTCAATAATGTTTCTTACCATAAACAAACTTCGAAATGAACGGCTAGAAGGAAAAACAAATTCTATCAGGAAGATTTATGAATATTTATAGCACTATTCTGGAAACAGTCACTAATTAATGCCCAATGTATTTCTATATTTGTTGTTTAATAAATTATTCAAAAAATTATTTTGACTGAGTGATTGTTTAAAAGTTGGTATGGGGGTTGAATATTAAGGATCTAGATCAGTATTCCATGAGCTCCATAATGCTTAGCCATTGTTCGTTTACTGTGACATTAAAACAAAGTAAAAACTTTGGCATTTTTCAAGTAGACAATTTTCAAAAGCATATTATTTTATAGAGCACTATTATTAAAAAAATGCAAAATTACCATTACGTATACCTTTAAATAATAAATAAATCGTAATAAGTGAACTTAATGAGTTAATTATACTATTGATGTCCTGATGTATTTTTAGGCATAAAATACTGAGACTCATTCCATATCAGAAACATTTCATACAATTTGGAAAAGGAATCATTTTTACACCGGCCCCAAATATCTATTGAAAATGTAAAATAAGAAGTTTAATTATTTGTTTATCATTTTCAATGAAATTAATAATTAAAAAGATTTAAATACGGCTTCAGATTTTCGAGCTACTTTGAATATTTTAGAGTAATTTATGAAGTAAAATGATATTTCTATAGCAATACTAAAATAAGTTACAGTTTGAAGACTGAATAAGTCTTATTAATTTATTATTCTTTATTAATAAAGTTCGAAAACGCAATTCAAAATCTGTTTCTGTTAACACTTAAAAATTTTATTTCAGTCAATTCAAGAAGAAATTAATATAGAAATTAAAACTGTATTCATGTAAATTCACCTAGAAATTAAAACTGTAATGATTTTCATTAAACATTCATTGGAATTCCTTGAAACAGATCCACTAAAAATACAAAAGAAATCAATAATTATAAAACTATACCAGAAAATATTGTTTCTGTGATAGAAATACAATACTAAACTAATGATTTTATTTAATTTATTTTCAAAATATAAAATATGATTTTAAAACAAGGATATTCAAAACAATTTTTTTAACCTTACTACTTTAAAAGCATTGTATTTTTGCCAAACAAGGTAAATTTTCGTTATGAAAGAGAACGATGCCACTTTATTTCCATGGAAACCTGTAATAAAAAGGCCATGATTATTGGTAAGTTAGAATTACTTACATATAGATTTTAGTTTTCATAACTTTCCATTTGCTTTTAAATTGCTATCAAAAGCTTTTGAATTTAGATTTTCAGCTTCTATTTCTTGCAAGAGGAAATTCCAGATGACAGCCCAGCCTTCAAATGTTAACTTTTGCTGACAACTTTTCTCATTTCCCCATTCTAAAGACTACTGAAACTCAATGAATCATAGGGCCTGAGTAAATTTGAATAAATTTGTAATGGAAATCTGCTAGCAAATAAATTAATGCATGTATAATAACATTGAATTTGAAGGATTAGCTTCATACCTAATATTTGAACGATTTTTATTTCATTGTTCATAGTTCTTAAAAAAATAAAACATAATTATAAAAAAAACATGTGGTCAACAGTATAAAAAAAGCTAAAAATATCAATTCCTCATGAACATACATATGAGTATTTATCCGATGGTTTTTAATATAGTATATAGATAAGCTAAAAAAAGTTAATTGCTATTTGAGTGAAACATATTCTTCGATTCTTATATTTGGCTTAAGTATAAAAATTTCATCATAAAGAAATTTAAGTTCCAAATTTAAAGCTGTTTTCAATGTATCGGCAGTAATTGTTATTTGTATACTACAAACTGTATTCCTTATACAAAAATATATAGTATGTTATTTAGGAATAAGTAGCTAAGCTTTGATTAAACAACTCTTTTGCAGAAAAAAAATTCCATAGTCAAATCTCAATTAAATGAAGAGAATATCTTTACTGTAGTACATCAATAAACAGAATGAAAACTATAATTTTTAAAATATTACAAAACACTTTATAGTAATATATACAAAATTGCATAGTAGAAAGTAAAATAAAAATTTCAGGGGCGTTTCTAAAGTGTTATGTAACCAAATAAATCTTAACAATACTTTTATTTTAATAGTCAGTAAATGTATTTATAACAAAAATTTAGAGGCGAATATGTAAATGTTGATAAATATTTGTACAGCCAAATTGTCATTTTTACTTTATGTGTAACAAAAACTTTAGATTTCGGTACAGTTTCATGGTTAATTATGTACAGAACAATTGCGTATGAAAAATAAAATATAATTCGTTGTCCAATCACCTTAATGTGAACACGACGTACTTTCCACATTAGATAATCAATCACAGAAAGCAAGTGGCAGCACAGTGCCGTTGAAAGTATATAAAGTGTGTGTGAGGGCTTTGAAAAAAACATTTTAATCGTTGACTTAATGCAGAAATGGATCAATTTATCCGACGTCCGATAGTGCATGATCATTGGCTTTCGAATGAATGGTGGAAGCTTTTCCGAAACGGCTGAGTTTGTAAACTGTTCGACTGCCGGCGGGGTAAAAATATACTGTGCATGGCAAAATGGGACTGTTGGAAATCAGTGACATGGAAATGTGTTGCACCATGGGTCATAGAGAATGATGTGAACGACGGCTGCGGAGATGTGTTCGGGTGAATAGATGTGATACCAATGAGCAACTGAACGCCCAAATGAGCCAAGGAGCTACTAATCGGGCCTCCCAAACTACTGTTCAGCGAAAGTTGCTGCGTCTGAGCTTCCGAAGCAGACACCTGATCATGCACATATGCTGACTGTTTATCAATGAGAAAGCCTGGAATTTGCACGCGAGTACCGCAACTGGACGAACACTAAATAGCGACAGGTCGCATTTTCCGATAAATCACGTTTTATTCTTCATCGGAGAAATGGACGTTGGTGTATATGACGCGAAATCTCTGAAAGCAAACACCTTGCAACTATTGCCGAAACATTGTCATTATGATTTAGGAAATGTTTTCCTGATATTCTCAAAGTTCATTCATCATTTTGGGATCAAAACAAGTGGGCATATGTCCTTTCGGACCATATCCACCTCTATATAAACATTGTTTTTCCTCGGCATGGTGGCTCCTACCACCAGGACAGTGCAATATATCATACAGCTGGCAGTGTACATGGGTGGTTCAAAGAGCACCAGGATGAATTTACCATTCTCCCCTTGCCAGGCAACTCTCCTGACTTAAGCCCAATATGTGGGAGCATCTAGATTGGGTTATTCACCCTCACCCACGTAATCTAGCACAGTCGGACACGGCAATAGATTCAGCAGAGCTCAACATCCCAGTGAACACTTTCAGGAACCTAATCGACTCTCTTCCTGTACGTCTCGCAGCAGTCCGCTCTGTTAAACTTGGTTATTCTGCCTTTTGACAGATGGTCACATTAATCTGACTTGACTGTGTATACATAAAAATATGACATATTTTGATCATAATTTTAATATGAAGTAGATAACAAATTTTCCTGATAATTAACTTTGTTATCAGAAATATAAGAGAAAACAAACTTACAAGCACAGAAAACTTTTGAAATCATTCTTGATTTAAAAAAAAAAAAAAAAAAAAAAAAATAGCAAACGGTTTGTTGATAAACAATAAATTGAACAGTTAAACTTATGTTTAAAATATAATATTATTATGTAATATGGATTTAGGAGCAAAATTTAATCTCAATTAAGTAAGTATATAAACAAGAATAGTCGTTAAACAGTTTAATAAAATAGGCAGTCATACTAGATTTAAATTACTATAATATATTTAAGCAGAATTTTGGTATGTCCAAGATTAATAGTAACTTGGTTGCTACTGTAGGACCAATAATAGCTTAGTATGTCATGTTGGGCAAAACTTTGCATTATTTACTAGTATATTGGCTAATCTTGGCATTTTCTACACTGGAAAAATCGTGGTTCCCATTATAGGATTAACATGTACTTATCTTACCATGTCCAATATTGAAAACTTGGTTTCCATTATTGGAGTAACCTTGAAGAAGATAAGCGATATTGAGCTAAGTTATTTTGTTAATTGGATTTTATAAATTAGTTTGCTTAAACGCAACAAAATATTAAAACTGATTATCTTACCAAATTAAATCATCTTGACGTTTTTCAATTGCTTTTCTCTAGCTTACAAGAAAGGCAGGCCGCAAATTCGTAGATGATCGCATGAGACATGTATCGAGAGACAAGCCGAAGATCTCGCGAGATTCACATGAGGCGAAATGACGTCACAAAAATCTTACCTACGTCAAAAAATGGGCGGAGCGCGAGACAAATCTGGATATCGAGCTGGTTTGAAATATCTGGCAACTTTCTGCGAGACAAAGCTAATTTCTATTTCCGCAAGAAAAATATACCACGTTGATATCGAGAGTACAAGTTATTACAAGTTTATATTTGAAGAGGAGAAGTTAATTATAAATCTTTATAGAGGTAATAATATTTTTTTTATTATTGCAATCGGAAATGGAACCGGAATGTAAACAAACTCTCATTGGTTTAAAATATCCATGACGTCAGATTACAACGTCATTACTACGTCACACTAAGACCTCCATAAGACGGGGTTTGTATACCTACGGTCTCCATCGGACGGTGTCTTCCATCGGATGGTCTACCGAGTTTGCGGCCTACCAAATAAAAGGGTTGTCAAACTAAGTGTAAGCAATATTCATCACCAAATTATTACCTCTTTCTGTAAGTGGGTATGGATGGAAGTTTCTGTGAAGCTTGGAATAGAGGGCGCTACTATCATGGAGATCTAGAAAACTTCCGGCACGAAACTTCCTGCTTACTGTTTATACATATATACATCGCCAAAAGGAACCTTAGGCCAAATTTTGTACTTATTTAATTGAAATGACTTTATATGATTTATATTTAAGAAATTTTTTTATTTCAATAGGGTACAAAATATATTTGCTGAAATTTTTAAATAAATATTTATAAAGTAAATAAAATATTCTTTCATCACCAAGGTATCCTAATGTTGCCAATAAGAGCGATTTTCCACAAAATATGGCAACCTATCAAAATTATTTAAGTTAAAATTTAAAATGTTTTAAAAAAATTGCAGGATTATTATGGTTTGCACTGATAATAAAAGATATGGTTTTAACGGAGAAAATAGAAAAACTTTCAAAAGTGATTATAAATACTTAAAAATATTTAAACGAAAATTTTTATCATTACATTGATTTCCAATGGGAAGTGAGAACACCGGAAGCATTTGAGATGACTTCCGGTTAACAGAGGTTTGTTTTTGTTTACATTGAAAACTCCATCCATAAGTTCGGTACTCGGCTTTGAAACATTAATTTTCTAGGGGAATGCCAGCAAGAAAAATCCCGATTACAGATAAATTCTTTTCCCAGGCTTGTTTTTCGAAGTATGAGAGGAAAATGCACAGCGCCCTTAAAACAGGTTAGAATGTAATATACTTTTAGATATACTGTAAAAAACGCATATTTTATTCATATACTTTTGAAAGTATTTCTTTTAATTTAATGAAATTTTTATCTAACTTTATTAAAATCACGTATTTATTTCCATTGAATGTCATCTTCCAAAAGGATGACAACCAAAGGTATAGTGTTCAAGAAGAAAATTTAGATGATTAAATATAAAACTAAACGATGCTGCTTCAAATTTGATTGCGTGATTAACTTTCAATCTAGAAAGATTATTTGGTTTATCAAAATATTACTTTGTTCAACTATATATTTCAGGTAATCCAGAATGATTTTTTATTCTCTATTACAACTAATTTGAAATATTGACTGTTTAATATTGCTGTGTAGTAATAAAAGATTAATTATTTAATAAGATATTTAATATTTTAAGTAATATTTTCTCATTTTGGTATAACTAATATAAATACCTGAATAAAGTATCAGATTAATGGAACAATTTACTGCGGAAAAATTCATAAATGAAAATGATTTTCTTATCTTCTGTTTTACCGTATTTGATGCAAATTCAGGCTTCTGCAATTTAGCACATGGTGTCTAAATGAGACGATGAAACATTTCTACCCACATACAGTGAAAGCTGTTCCTCAGATGACATGTTGAAATTGATTTTCAGTACCGTGACATGCAACTAAACATGATAGAAATTTAAAGATCTCAAGTTACCCCTTAAATGATCAAATAAAACAAAATTTCAAAATCATGAAGTCTTGGAAAAATATGATCTTGTTTTAGCCATTTCAAAGACATCTTTGCGAAGAGAGGATTATCATAGTTTTTACCTTGTTAGAGAATTTCCTATTCTGAAAGCTGCTCAATAAGGAACAATAATTTATATTGTTGTTAATAATTTATATAATAATATATAATTTATACAATAATAATTTATATAATTGACAAACGATAAAAATTTGTGGCGATTTACGTCACAAATTTCTATCGTTTGTCACAAAATTAAACTTCTTCTCTTGAATTTTTCTTTGGCTTCATAGTAAAGATATTTGAGAATCAAAGGAAATGCTATCCAATTATTATAATAGTAATTCTCTCGAATGAAAAACCATGCGTTTTAGCACAAGGAAAATAAAGCATGAATTTTGATCGAAATGACAACCAACAAGGACAGCGTTTAAACTGAATTTGGACTCATCATACAAATTTTTTTATCCAGATTCTAATTTGTTTGCTTACATACGCTTGAAAGTTCATATTTATGTTGACCGAAAAGTCTCTTAAATTAAGTACTCGCTTCCACATTGTGATCCCCCTTTCAATGGCAATATTAACACGTCAGTAGTAACTCTCACTTTCAAGCTACAATCCACCAATAGTATAACATTTGTTCGTCTATAATTTGGCAGTGTTTTTAGCTGAGTCAAGTGTAGCATTCACTATTTCCCTGTATCAAGAACATCTTTCTTTACCAGGCAATCACAGTTATAGTTTTTGATGATGGTTCATTTATTAACTCCATTGCTTACCTTTTCTTGCGACTTTTACGCCTAACTCATGAGTAGTGAAATAAAATTTTAACTAATGTGAAATATAATTATCGCTGTATTTTGAAAAATTTTAAGTATGCTATAATTTTTCAGAACTTTTTCAATTACAAGTAAATAATAATACGATTAATCGATTGTTAGAGATTTTCCTTTCGGTATCGATCGATGTTTTAGCCGATTTTATTCCACTCCCTGTTTTCGTCTGAAATTCTGCACAAAATTAGTTTTTAGAAAAATAAATAAAACTTTGACTTATTGATTTTACGATTTATTAATAAAGAAAATTAATATGCAAGTTCGAATACACTAACTTCTACGCAAATTGTTTTGTTTCTACATTATTAAATTTTGTATTTTTGAATAAAAAAGTGAAATTAAGCAATTGTTAATGAATGTCTCTCATACATGCCAATTTTGCGAATGCAAATCGGCAGACAACCAATTCGGCTCTGCCGAAGCTCCGTTACTTCATACCACTTATTCTCTTTCAAAGTATGTTGTTTTTAATTTTATTTATCCATTCTTATATGAATGCATCGTTATTAAGAATAACAATATCAAATTAGCTTGTACATCATTAACATTTTCTTCCATCTTAGTTATGCAGTGCTAAAATGTTAAATTATGAAAACTAAGGAATATTCTCTTATGATTTACAGTAAAAAAATTTTTACCAGTATCTAGGTTTATCAATCTATGCCAATAAATTAATATAGCTATTTATACCAACCAATTTACTAATCAATTATTTACTTTCAGAATGCATACATATGATGAGATGGAAGAAAAACCTCCTGCTCCACCTGTGCGACTGACTAGCACTAAGTAAATAATAAAATTTATATTAGTTTATCATAATTTGATATTATAAAATTTGGTAAAAATCCACTGAATGCACCTTTTTTTCTTTTTTGAAGCTGTAAATAACAATAAAAGTATAATCAGTGAATATTAAAATAATACCTAACACAGTTAGGAACATTTTATGTATTTAGTGCGACAAGAATTGAATTCGTATGGTAACATAACTTTGGAAACCATATATAATTTATAAATTTGTACTTCTCTACATTAATAATTTTAGATGTTTATGAATAATATTTGCAACCATTTATATTCGGATATAGATACTGGATATTTGACTAATAAATTGCATAAGAATGATGTTATATAAGATTGTATTATATACTCTTTATAGTGATAGCTAAAGTTTATCATATGGTAAAATCCTGCTTGCTATAATGGGTTTGATATGAGTTCCAATTGTAGTGCCAAGTGCTGCGCGATTATCTTGCTAAACAAAATTACTCCACTTTACGCAATATCTGATTTTTAAAATCCTGATTGTACAAAATTTTGAATATCATAATATTGATTTCAAATAACAAAATTTCTAATATTTCACTACATTTACTTCAGAAATATTACAAAGCTAAGAACTAGAAATTTAATTTTACATATTTTACAAAGATTATATATTGCCAAACAATTATATAACCCTAAATATCAATACTACTATTTGTACTTGAATACACATAATCAAGTTTCTAATTATTTTCTCTTGCTTAATAAAAAAAAGAACATTTAAAATACACCATATTATATATGCCAAATAAGTTTTAACAATTGTGCTGTAATTTTAAATAACATATTTTTTTAAAAATTCAGGTTTTCCATTAACTGGAAGTACTGCCAATCATAAAAAACGTCCATTACTATGCAATCGAGTATAGAAGCACCACCAGGCAGTGAAATTAAATCAATAATGTAAATATATTGTAAAGGAAATTCGGTTTTCTAATAAACTGGGCAATGTCGCCCACCATAAAAAGCATCTTTTGCAGTGCAATCTATCAAGGGTAAACTGAGTAAAAAAGCTTAATGAACAATGTAAATAACATACATTATTATGAAAACTGGTTTGTAACTAACCAGAAGTTATTTTGCACATTATTCTAGTATTACTTAATCAAGCAATACTATTCAATAGGAAATCTATATGTATTAAATATTACTACTTTATAATTAGTAAGCTTCATAATTTAATTTATTAAATAGCTAATAAATTACACATAAAATAAAAGTATTTACCTGATTATTAACTTCCCTCACACTTCAAATTAAAATATCAAGTTCGAAAATAGCTTTCAAAAACATAAATTACAAATTAAACAACTTTATTAAATTATAATAAAATGACCTCTAATTTAAATTGTAATGAGAGAGATAATAATCAAACTTTCATATACAGCATAAGGTACAAAGTTTACTAAAACTCCAAACAAATCGGGCACATTAGAATACGTCATAGAATGAATCCATCCTGGTGCAGTAATCTGTAACTTTGCTACTATATTGGCTTGTAGGATTCAACCAAATTCTATTTAATACTTAGTTAGATTATTATTATATTATTAGTTGAATTATGTATAATTAATACTTACATATCCCAGCAATCAATCAATTAAAAAATATTGCAATTTAGTTGGCAAATTGACTTATACAATTTAATTTATAGATTTTGTTTTTAGTGCATGCAAGTTTTAAATTTATGACAACATTTTTTGTAATTGTACCAATATAACAATTGGAAAGTGAATTAAAATGTTTTTGTCAATTTGTTTCAATAAAGGTTTAGGTTTACTGCTATGTTTTTCCTTTACATTCTAAAAAAAAGATTAAAATTTGGAACAATTTGGAATATAAAGTCCCCAAATACAAAAAAATATTATTATATCAAATGTAATATGTTTATTTCATGTAAAATACACTTATTAATATAGCATATTTTTTAATGAAAATGATTGATGAGATTCTCTTATAAGTTTTGCATTTATTTTAAATCTAACTCTTCCTCAATAGTTATTTTAATACTGTTTTTATATATTAAGTTAAAATATTAAATTATGTAAAATATTTTATGAACTTTTCGTTAACAGATTAGTAAACTAGTTTAAAATGTGTTCTTGAAAACTAATATTTCTTCTTTACATTATTTTTAATTTATCCAAAATTATGTAAGTAATCTTAAAAATCAGAAATATTTCTAGTAAGAGGCTGAACTTAATTAATCATTGAACAATATTAAGACATAACTTTCATATCCTTTTATGAAAAAGTACCATTGAATGACTAACAAACCAAACCTTGTCAATATTATAAATTACTGTGTTGTACATTTACATATTAATTGTTCCAATTTATAATGCTTTTAATAGAATTCTACTAATTTTAATTATTATATTTTAAATTACTAAAAAAATGCATAAGTTGGAATGATTGAACCCATAAAACTTTAATTCTGGAAATAATGCTGAAAATATCTCTTAGGGCCAGGGGAAATTTAAGTAGTTCATGACAAAGGGAAATTACAATTTTTTTTTTTGTGAGAATCTGCCAATTATCTTATCACAGATTTTATCAACTTGCATATGTTGCCCTTATTGATTCCTATTTTATATTAATCAGTCCAAAAGATATCAATATAAAATAATGATATTTTATGTTGTGAATTTTATTTATACAAAATATATATTAACTATAAAATAGACTTATTATGTTATAGTTGAAGATGTTACTATTGAACTATTGAAGATGTAGATATGATTTTAGAAAAATAAAGGATTTTTGTTTTGTTATTATAAATAATTAGTTACAGTTGTGTGATTGGTTTTTTATAAATACTTAAATTAGCTTTCATTTTGAATAGAAAATCTTACATTTCTTTCCTTGTAATGTAATATATTTTTATGTTTACCAAATTACAAGTTTTTGAAATTAACAGTTTTATTTTATTTAGAGATCCAGTTCATTGTGTGGATTTAAAGCCTTTGCCTAAAGAACCAGAAAGTGATAAATGGAAATTGAAAATAAAATCTTCAAAAAGTAAATTTCATGTATTTTTATATAAAATGTATTAATCTTGAAATATATTCTCAATGTTAAAACTAAACATCTTTTTCATTGAATAGATGTACCAGAATTTATCTTTTAATGAACATACTCTAGTTTTATTTAATATAAAAATGAAGTACTAAAAATCTCGAGAGGAATGAGTGATGAAAAAATTAAAATATGTCACCATTTGTTGAAATCACATTAATAATAATGAAAAAAGCTCTTAAGGTGTATTAAAAGGGTGACCTGTTAAAGGCTAAGTGTTCCTGTCTACAAGGCTGTTAGTCCCGGGTTTGATTCCTGGTTCAGGCATGGAAATTTTCTCTCTCTCTCTCTGTTTCCTTGTCCTTTCTTCTGATGATGAATGAATTTGGACCACCCTATAAACAGATTTGTGGTGGTGTGACATGGGTAATGCTACTCACCTCCATGAATTTATTCACAGATGCCTACCAGGTATGAGTAGTAATTAAATGAGTAGTAATTTCCAGCCTTGGTGTGGCGAAGGATTAAGTCTCCCAGTGCCTGCTGTTAGAAATAAAAAGTATTAAAAGTTTGGGAACTGTCAACACATTTAAAGAGGCATTGACTGTTTTAATTTTATGGATAAAGTTGTATATTTCAGTAGATATCTTAAATTTCTGAGAAGAAAAACCAAGCATACTGGTAATATCT
>JAPDSC010006603.1:0-16151 GCA_026290005.1 Latrodectus geometricus
TTGTCATATTTACTTTGGAATCTTCTTAATTTAATTATTTTTCAATTACTTCGTTAAATATTTAACTTTCAAATTGAAGTGTTAGGAAATTACTTAACGCAAATCAAAGTCTTCTTACATTTCAGATGAACATTTAAATTTCGAATCTTTTCTTTTGTCAGTGATTTAAAATTGATTGTGCGTAGGACCACAAAGTGAGGTGAAACTGAAGAACGTGGCGAAATTATTATTTAATGTACCTTTCTCGCATAAAATTAAATTAAGGAGATATTCATTTCAAATAAGCATTAACAAAATTTTACTTGATAACTGGCACACATTTAGTTTTTTCATATTTAATCTAAAAATTAATATATGTAACTATTACTAGTACCTATTTTCTTTCACAAATATTGTTTAATATGCAATAATTTTTAAGTAAACCTAATTCAACCTTATTTGCAAAAGATAAAGTATAAAAATTTTGTCACAATACTTTTAACTGTAATTGTACAGATTACTGTAATTAATAATTATAGTATAGTTATTAAGAAAGCACACATTCCTGCAATAGTAATTAACTTGCATTTTAATTTATTTTTTAAATTAATTACAATTAATTTTTAATACTGGGTAAAATCAAAATTACCCAGTTTTAACCATATTCTCATTCGATATATCGTATTACAAAGCTTTGTCAAGGTATTTTTACAATAGTACTTGCATATAACGTTGGAATCGATAATAGAAAAGAAAAAAACTGAATAATAATTAACGCGACAAAACTGCCTTCCCTGTCTAGCTGTGTTCCTGATCAGCGTGCCTTACTGCGGATATGGAGGTCTTGGATTTGAATCCCGGTTTGGGCATGCATGTACTTTCTCTCTCTCTCCTATCTTTGTCTTTTCCTTGTATGAATGGATTTTGAATGGTTGCCTACCCTACAAACTGTTACCTATGGCATGTGTTTAGTTATTAAAAAAATCATATCCAGTTATCCTCTTCAAAGTAAGCTACAAACATGTTAGCATAGATCTCAAAAATGCACAGTTATAATCTAAAAAAGAGCAAAATTACAAAGTTCTAACGTCATTCTTTTGTTACAACTTTATGAAAACTATTTCACGATCCTTTAAATAGTAGTTAATGCACATAACACTATAATAATTAATCAAAATAATAATTAAAAAACTTTTAAGATAACAATTAATACTGCTGCAAAAACTGCAATATTCCTCTCAGAACTTTATTCATGTACAGTCGATATTGCATATTTGTGTGCATATGGTTTTGTGCGTGCGCGAGCATGTGTGCATAATCATACGCGTGTGTGTTTCCATATACGTTCAACAATAATTGATATACATATTGCGAAAATTAATAATTGCGTAAAATACTTGCAGTGGAAAATCATTCTCGCTAATTGGTTTGCATTTTGACATCTCTTTAACTCAATTACGAGCAGAAGAATAGACAAACGACTCATTACATATCATTGAAAATTGAGTTATTAGAATTATTTGGGTAATAGGCAAGGAGCAGTTATCACTAACAAATTAGGTGAGCGTAGGCTCGAACAAAATATCATATTTCTCAGCCATCGTTAAAACTTGAACTATAATCCGAAAAATTGCGATAAAGTCGAAATTTCGAGCTAATTTGGCCTGCTTCTGGTGAATTTACTGATTTTTTTGTAAATATTTTTGTAAAACAAAATATGCAAGAACATATTTATTTCAAAACAAACAAATAAGTTAAATTAAAAATGACAGCTAGTTTTGAAAATTTAAAAGTATAACTCAAATAGCACGACGCAAAACATTCATAACTTATGTTAAAAAAATAGAAATAAACTTTATACTCTTCCACATCAATAGTTTTGAAAAAATAATTGTTTCACTTAAAAAAATTATCATGTATAAGAAAACGATGAAAATTAAAATATTCTTAAATGAATAATATAAATTATTCATAAAATTGTAAGAAAAAATAACGCATCTAAATCATCATTTATTATCGCATATTAGTTTGAAATATAGTTTTAATTTCTAAGCAATATTTGCAAATCTGATCTATATATGTTAGGCTGGCAGCCGAGTAGCTTGTGCTCTGTCCTTCTATAGTTTAAAGGTTCGAATCACACCTTGAGCTTAGATGTTCGTAGTGGTTTGGAATTCATTTGAAGCCGTAATGCACATAAGGTCTAATTAGCTCTCGTGTACAAAAAAATGACAGTTGAGCGATAAACAAACCAAACGTAACAATACATCTCATTCAGATTTAAAAAGAAAGGGGTTTTTCAAAGAGTCTTTCAATTCTTTGAATTATTTCATTTAAAATAATATCACTGAACTTTTAATAATTAATTAATGTAACAACTTTTATCAATCTAGCAAAGAAAAATTTCAATCTGGTTTTCTTAAGTTATCAATTTTATGCATTTTATTTCATTTTTTTATGTAGAATTTTTAAACATTTTTACTGACTTAAATATAACTCAAGGTAGAATTTTCTACATTTTACTGATTTAACAAAAAAACTAGGTAGATTTTTCCAAGATTTTACTGATTTAACTAAAGAAACTAGGTTGAATTTTCATACATTTTACTGAATAAACTAAAAAAAACTAGGTAGAATTTTCATACATTTTACTGACTTAACTAAAAAAACTAGGTAGATTTTTCAAAGATTTACTGATTAAAAGAAATAACTTGGAGTATAGCAATAATTAAGGAGTAAATAAATATACTATTAGAGGGGGTGGTTATCAGAAAACAACCTCCAAAATGATATTTGAAAAAATCCCTTTCTTTAACTCTGAAACTTAATTTATATACTTTCAAAATAATTTATAGTAACAAGAAACTAATATGTTGAGTTAAATCACTCAAGAAAAAAATATACTTAAGGAAAAAATAACTATAGGAAAATCTGAATTTTAATATAAGCTAGTTTTCTGAAAATTTATCACTTACATTTGTAGATAAATTAAAATCTGATCCGTTGATTTATGATGATTTTAAAAACATACACAACATAAAAGTAACTTACAAATATTTCCTCTCAAATGTAAATAAATAAAACTGTTAACAAAACTTAAAAAAATCAAATTATTCATATAATGAACACTAATTGTTATAATAGAAGTAATATTGTTTCAACTGAGCGTTAAATTAAGAAAAATTATCCCCAAATGCATATTTTTTCCAAAAATATAGATGGCTTTATTTAAAATAGTCCAATAATTTCATACATTGGTGTTATTTCCAAATATAAAACAAAAATGAGATCAAAAAGTAATTTTTTTTATTTTCACATTGCTCATAACAAACTCGTTCAAAGCTAAAAATCAATGCTGCCACAAAGTAAGTACTAAATCATGACAAATGCTACGTTATCAGAAGACAATCGGAAAGGATGCCACCACAGATGTACCAGGCATTCATCAATTCATCTTTCAAAATATCGTCATTAGTTTCAAACCAAATGTTTCCTTTCACTGCAAAATAGCGGAAAATCTGTTTTGGTCTTCACTTTTTGTTACTCCTGTTCAATTTCGAATCAGTTTCCAAGCGACTTTTTCGGCGTTTGATTCGAATTCAATAAAATCCTTCTCAAGTTGATCTCGCTGATAAGAGGATCGATTTAGTTGGTGTAAAATTTGATGCACCAAGCGAAATAGATTTCCTTAGTAAATTTTGTGCAGTAAAAAAAAACTTTCGAATTTTTTTATTGCTCGAAATAGGCAAAGCTAATAAGTAAAAATTTATATTCATGAGAAAATTTTTCTTTTGAAGTGTATTATGATTAGTGAGTGTAATATATAATGTAGTTTTAAACACTTTTGATAGACTTTTAAAAAAATAGTTAAAAATTGTTTGATTAGAATTCCGTAAAATTCCTCATTAAATGTATTTTTTGTCATAAATAAATTTGATAAAAGAGTATCAGAAAATTGTACATAATTTTAATTTTATGGAAATAAAAATTGCTAAAATAATGCATGGATTGAGAATTCCGTGTTATAAAGGAATTGACCATTCATTTCAGTTTACGTGACACGACATTTTAAAAGGTTTTTATGGTTATAATTAAAATTGTATTAATTTTCTAGAGAAATTCTCCTCAAATACTGAATATAGTTGGTTTCGATACCAAATCCCACCAAGAAACATGCTGATAGGGTCTATGCACTTTAACTTTTTCGAAGATTCTTCAATAATGTTATTTGAACGCTTAGACAGAAAGGTGTCAACACAACTGTCAAATATTTTTCTTAATCATGGATCAAAATTACGTAGCGCATTCATATATTTAGCAGTTACGTTTAGCAAAAATTGGCAGTTGCAGTTAAAATTAGAAATAATAAAAAATATTAATAAACCTGATTGTTTGCCATTTAGGATTCTATGAATATAATTTGATAAAAATAACAATGAATTTTATAATTATTTGCAATCTTCTTATGCTCAAAAGGACAAAAATATTTTAGATAAAACATTATAATGAATATAAATTAGCATTAAAAAAATAAAAAAGAAACAAAACGTAGAGTTATATACTCAATGTCACAAGGTTTTGTACTATAAATTAAGAACATTGGAGTCATATTGTTTTCGGAACTTTTTATTTCTGCAAAAGTTATCTACATAGCCCTAAAACAATTCATAAACATCTTTAATCTCAACTTGGAAAGCATTCTACCCAGAATTCCTCAACAATTGTTCTAGATTTCTGAATATTTTTTTATTTAAAAATCTGACTGGTTAGTTGTTGAGTTCTTTTCTCTTCTATTACTTTTGCAGACGATAGAATCTCCTGCTTAAAGCAAGTTCTGTCCCATTGCAAACATCCATTCTCAAATGATTGTTGAAGCCCAAGTATTTGAATTGATTTGAAGAGGACCATGGATTTTATATGCTATAGAATCTTTGCAGCAAAATAAAAGTGATTCTTAGTCATAAATAGATATTATCTTTATGCACTGACCAAGTAAGATATTGATTTCAAAACGTTAATAACCAAATAGCTGAGGTTTTTTACAAGCCATTTGAACAACTACTACATATTAACTAATGAGAAACCCATGGATGGTATTTAAAAATGTAAAGAGATGATACACAGAAAACTCAAAACCATACACTCCAACAGATTAGAATAGAACTGATGTTGTTGTTGCTTTCGTATCCAGCCAGGTTGGAATTATGGGGTGTGCTGCTCCATCTTTTCAACTGAATCGCAATTCGGTGTCGGGTTCGATTTTTGCAGTACATATGTTACCGTGAAAGACCGAAATCACAGAATGTCGACATTCACCGGTGAATGTCAACACATACCAAAAACGTTGGTGAAAGACCGTACAATTGATTACATTTCTTGCACTTTCGGACCATCGCCGGTATATGTCGACAATCACAGACAAGCTTTGGTGGAATTTGAAAAGATGATTAAAGAGCTCGAAAAGGAGATAACAGAAGGCAACGTCAACAAAGAGGTGCGGCCTAGAGCATTTAATTTGTTTTTAATTTGTTTGTTGTCAGGTTTGTCCCGCGAGTTAAAAATCCTCTACACTTCCTCTACTCACCGTGATTGGTCACTCCTCCTTTCTAAGAGAGGCGATAAGTTACGTCACACATGTGACGTTTTTCACGCCTGAAATATTGAGATAAGAAAATGCAAATCAGCATTTCTCCTCTCCGGATACGGAGAGATGAAACGCATATTCAAGATTCACCATTAGTGCATTGTGGATGTCGACATTTGCCGGTGTAAGTGAGAAATGAGGATATCTAGCAAATATTTCGGACATACACCAAGCGACTACGTGAATGTTGACATTCACCAGCGAATGTCGACATTCTCCAGATTTCGGACTTTCACGGTAACACATACATGCCATAGGTACCCGTTTATAAGGTAGGCAACTTGTCATGCAAGGGAATGATAAAGATAAGAGAGAGAAAGTACATCCATACCTGAATCGAGATTTGAACCCAGGTTCTCCTTATCTGCAGTCTGGCACGCTGAAAACTAAGCAGGGTCTGTGGCAGTTAAACTGAAAGTTTTGTAATTAGCACCCAGACCCTCAGTTCATGGTTATGATTCCCAACTTAAAGATTCAAAATCCAATTTAAACTAAAGATTCTTTACAATGTCCTCGAATGCAAATGAAATCAGAGAGTGACAGATTTGGAATTAGTTAGACCTCGCTTGTTTTAAACGTGTCCAAAAAAGTGAATAAGCTATGAAATGATGCATTTTCAACTCATTAAACGCAATATTTTCAAGATCATTATCTTCGAATGGCTGCATTTCGCTTAAAAATCCATTGAATATATAACCTGAGGGACAACCAATTTAACAAAACTCGATCATTCGAAACCATTTATATTCCAGTACTATTAATAGGTCTAAATCCTAGTGGTTGTATTAATTGTATTTTTATTTATCTACAACAAATGTGATCGGTATAATTGTAATTATTCATAAGCATTAAATATATTAAAATACACTAATTCCTTAATAGAATATTTTACTACGATTACTTAGATATGCTTAAACACAACATACACGTTATAATTCAAGGGACTATACATAAATTAAATTCAATATTCATTTTAATTCAGTATTCAATTAACTTCAATATTCATTTAGTAAATTTTCTATATTAATGTTTATAAATTAAATTTTTATTAATTAGTCATTTCTTATTCAATTCACAGAAAAAATTACTCTTAAATTATTATAAATTATTTTTTTACTGAGAATAAATTATTTGGTGCACCAGAATTATTTAGCGTTCCATAAGTTATTTGGAAGATGTATTACAGTTAGCGAATGTTGACTTCTACTGTCTCTGAAATAAATGCAAATTATTTAACCTATATATTAGGTTGGAGAAAAACAAATCCATTATTTTTACGTGAACTTTTTGTAACTTCTTACAGATTCGTTTTGTAAAAAGGTTTAAAACAGTTTTCATGTAGATTTTTAGGTCTTGTGCGAAGCTACGACTGCTGACATGCTGTCAAGTTTGATAATTTTTGATATTTTATAGACATTCTCGACGATGTTGTATCCATGCGAGGTGCATCTTTAGCATCCAAATACCCAAACGGAATCGACGAAACAAAATTGTACGTAACTGGTTGTTAAAGTCTTGTATAGGACGATAAACACCTTTCACAATTTTAGCCACCGGGCTATCTTTTCCGCCGTTATCTTTTAAGAGAAAAATGAAAATGTAGCGAATTTTCTGTTTGCTGTCTTCCATTTTTGAAACCTTGTACTCGTAACTGAATTAATCAAACAAAAAACCGCAAGAGAATATTTTAGTGTCAAATGTCACCTTTCCAACGAGCATAAATCTGAAATTGTTTGATAGATACCTCACGAGATAACGATCACTACAGACGTCTACCGAAAAAATAATGGATAACTTTTTCCCCAACATGATATTTTAAAAGTAACAGTTGCTAATTATCTTCAATTTTATAAAAATATTTATGCGATAAAGATATAGATCATAGTCAAATGTGGCAAAGAAAATACCTAAACTGGCATCTTCGACTCTAAACATTTACATAGGCAGGATATGACGTCAAACTAGTTGACGGGCACAAGTTTTACTAACATGACGGTGTTAAGTTGAATGTAAATCAACTTAACATTGATTTGATCTTGACGTAAGAAAGTATCTTCTAAGTATTAGAATAACATTGTTCAACACAGCTGTAAATAATGAGTTGTACGTCACGGATATTTTTCATTTCCACCATTATGCAAAAACAGAAAATTTTTTAACAAATAAAAAAAAATGTTACCTTTTCCTTAATACAACATCACTTTTATAATAAAATAACATTATTTTACCACAAATGCCTCATAACAGATACATAAGAATATACAGAAATAATTTCATTTAAAGCTTCAAAACAATCAAAAATTGGTGAAAGAATCCAAACGTTCATTTAAATTATTAGTTTGGGGAAAAAGTTATCCATTCTTTTTTCGGTACACGTCTGTAGTATCTCGTGAGTTATCTATCAAACAATTTCAAATTTATGCTCATTGGAAAGGTGACATTTGACACTAAAATATCCTCTTGCGGTTTTTTGTTTGATTAATTCCGTTACGAGTACAAGGTTTTAAAAATAGAAGACAACAAACAGAAAATTCGATACATTTTAGTTTTTCTCTTGTAACGGCGAAAAAGATAGCCGGGTGGCTAAAATTGTGAAAGTTGTTTATCGTCCTCTATAAGACTGTAACAACCAGTTACGTACAATTTTTGTTTCGTCGATTCCGTTTGGGTATTTGGATGCTAAAGATGCACCTCGCATGGAAACAACATCGTCGAGAATGTCTATAAAATATCAAAAATAATCAAACTTGACAGCAAGTCAGCAGTCGTAGCTTCGCACAAGACCTAAAAATCTACATGAAAACTGTTTTAAACCTTTTTACAAAGCGAATCTGAAAGAAGTTACAAAAAGTTCACGTAAAAATAATGGATTTCTTTTTCCCCAAACTAATATTATGGTTTTGATGTATTTTATTTTCTGAAACAATATCAAAAATAAAATATTTGTATTAAAATTGAAAATTCATCCTTATATTAATGAGGTCAAACTATATCTAATACAAAAATAATGATTAGCATAACAATTTTGGAACATTATTTAAATCACACAACTATGGGGACCTTCTTTGAGAAATCGGGAATTTATTTACGAATATAAAACCTTCATACATTTATTTCAAAATGTGTGATAACAGTGTTATAACTCAGTCATATGGTACCAAGAAATTTATTTAATGATAAAACTATTTCTAGTTTAGTAAAAACTATTACTAGTTTGGAATCTGCTTTACTGAAGAATATTAGCGAACATTTTTAAAACTTGAATTTGAATTTAATTTTAGAATGCTAGAACCCAAGTGTTTTTTTTTTCATTTCTTAGTAATACACATAAACTACATAGGAAAATAGGTACTACTAGAGGGAAAAAATATCATAATTGGTTTCTCTTTTAAGTCATAAAATTCTCTAATAATAGAATAGCAATTTTCTCCAAATCTTAGTAATTTATTTGCATGGAATCAATATTCTTTCAATTTGAAAAAACATCAATCTTTTCAACAAAAAAAACTTAATTTCTGTAAACGCATCATCGGAAAATAAAGAGAATAGTTCCATTCTAACTCTAAAATACTATGCTATTCAGATAAATTCAAATGACTGTGATGAAAGAAATTCTTATTTTAAGAAGTGAAATTGAATCGTTCCAAAACGAAAATCAAAGGGAAAATTATCTAAGAAATTCACATCATTTCCTTTCTATAAACGTTATAAATAAAGTGTTAGGTACGTTTATATGAAATATATATTTTTACAGAGCCATCTAAGCATTTTTGAAATTCAGTTTTTAAGATTTTTTTTCTAATGTTGGAGCATTGGGTGCCTGGACCCGTCAAAGATTCGAATCCGGGACCAACAGCACAGAAGTCAGAAACGCTAACCACTCAGCCATTGGCTGGCTTTTTAATATTTTAAATATATTGTTACAAAATAGGAACAAATTCATCTACTCTAAGGTCAAACTATACTTCCTTGATAAGACCTATTTTGGAATATGGAGCAGATGTTTACTTCTGCCACAATTTGTCAAAACTTGAGCTTGTTCATCTAAGTGCAACCCGCCTAACTGCTAGCCTACGAAATAGTTCCCCGCCTATAAGATAGTTCTTTCTATAAATGTGATATATAATCAATCTTTGCGTTTTCTTCTAACTCATGACTGGTATGGTAGCAAGAAACCAGGAGATGTTGTCACTTTAAAGGGTAGTCATGTACAGAAAACAGCTTTATCAAGTCTCATAAATAAGCACCTAAAATGTCTTAGAATTGGGAAATTAAACAAGATCTTCATGTGTAAGAAATGCAATACCACAAAGTTTTCACGTGATCATCTGCTTTCTTACTCAGGACTTGAAACAGGACTCGAAATCTTCTTTTTGTTTTGGACTTTTTATCAATTCATGATTTAATGAATCTGGTTTAGCTTAATGGCTAACTAGATAGGAAGAGAAACAACAACAACAGAATTCAGAGTTTGAATTAATTAACAAGGCTTATAAATTTTGAATCTTGTTCAAATTTCTTGCAAAAGAGAGTACTGTAAGAACGTATCTGAAATGCTTAAAGATGATTTAAATAAAATCATACTTCAAGTCTATGTTACGTTCTTTCTTCGTACATCTATCGGAAAATCGCATTTATTTTCTTGTGTAACAGACAATACTAGGTATTACATTGATCCTGGGCAACGGTGGCCTGGTTGGTTAGGGTGTCGTTACCGTTAGGTAGTGAGTTCAAATCCCTGCTTAGCCGAAGATCCGTCGTGTTCACTAATAGCGATTGAGAAAAGGTATACATTCAATACGGCGAATATAAACTTGAGTTTAGTAAAATGCTTCTCCGCACTTCTATCAATGTTAAACAGAAAAAATATAGAGACCATTTTTATTTATTATTTTTTTTTCTTTTTTAGTTATTTGCAATTACAATTCGTAGAAATATTTGTTTATGTTGATGCTAACTAATATTAAAGTCAATGACATACAGCCAACCTTAATACTTTCGACTGAAAAACAAATTTTAGAAACATTTTATGCTTCAAATTTTGATCCAATGTTAGACTTTCCCCGTAAAAAAGCTAATTCGACAGGAAAAACAGAATCAAACCAACTAAACTTTGAATGGAGGATCAATAAATTGGCCACACACATTCAGTTGTCATCCCGACAACGATTTATTAAGTATGATGCAAATTTGCATGCAACGATTATAACTGTTTTATAATATTTTAATCAATTTTATTAAAAGAAAAAATTAATTTTCTTTACATTTTATTGAGAATTAGGATATTTATCAAAAGATTAAAAAAAAACTAGAAAATAATAAAAATTTATTTCATCTAAGGAATGAAAATCTAAAAAGTTTGTGAGAAATTTTGAAAATTTACAAGCGTAATTTGTTGTTACACAAGCGTAATTTGTTATGACACTTGACGAAGGCAAAGCCCGCCCGTCAGGGACCGGGTGAGTGAAGTCAGAAAGAGCATTTTCCGTTTCTGAACGGAACACCTCCTTACGTCATAGATGGCAGCACCATCTGCGTCTTCAAATTTAGAGATAAGAAGCCAGTAAAGATCCAAGGCCTGCCTTGTAACAACCCCAGAGATATTAATTTGGAATGGGAACAAGGAAGACATTGAGACAACGACATGTTTAACATGTCCCAGCCACCATTAGTGAGCACGATCTTTGTTTGGGCCAAGATTCGAACTCACAACCTTCTGGTAACGAGAACGACGTCCTCACCAACCAAGCCACCGCGGTGCGTATAACTTGTAAATATATATAACGGCAAATCCACTGATATGGAACCACAAGCAGAAATTTTCCGATACAAATATACGCACTCAATAATAACCATGCCTTTTATCTAATTATTTTCGAAAAATATTCGTTACAAGAATGCAAAAATATTTTGAATTCAAGATTAAATATATTTTGTGTAGTTTTTAATCTTTCTCTAAGTAATATTATTTTAACTATTATTTTAAAATTTTAATTGAAATAAAAAACTTTTTAGATGAAATAAAAAAAATATTAACTAGAAGATAAAAGTATTTTTATTTTATCAATAATATTTAAAAAGTAATAAGAATAATTAATACGACTATTAAATAATGAAAATTTAATTTTTATAAAACTCTAATTTCAAATTTCACGAATTTGAATTGTGAACTACATTTTAAAACTTGAAGTTTTTAGTTTCATATATAAAAAAAAAATTCCAAACAAGTGCTTTGTCAATTATGCACAATATTTGAAATTTTTTCAATGGAAAGCTAACTATGTACATTTATATACTTTAAATATTTCCAGATCTTTAATATTTAAAAGATTACCTTTTCATTCTAAACTTTCTAAAATATACTCTAGATAGTATAATTCTATTCTAGTTTGTAACAATGGTATTACTTATTATCTATATATTTCAGATTTGAATATTTATAAGCATGTATATATATCGGGTAAATAGTCTTGACAATAATGCTTAGCATTATTAATAAATATTGTGAAATTTTTGTTAAAATTTATATAGTTTAACTTATGCATATAAAATTACGCGTACTTTGAAAGTGTTATTTAAAAAAAATCGCAAAATGGCGAAATTTTGATAAATGGTTGAAAGTTTCTATGATTTGATTTAATAAATTATTAAAACTTCTTTCCAGATACAAATAAGATCTTAAAATTATTAAAAATTAACATAGTCTTATATTTTAACACTAATATCTTGCTTTATTTATTTTCAGAACATTAGCAATTTCTCGTGTTGTATATAATTATTAAGCAAGAGATATAAAGTTTATTTATTCCTGTTACTATTATTTAATTTTTTTATTTAATTTTTTCCACGCTATTATTATAATTCATTATGTAAATTATTAAATAAAATTCTATAGTAACTCTACTTTGAATTACATTTGGTAAAAATATTTATATAATTTTATTTGTCATTAAATAGAATTTTAATGAATTTTTTTACGTTGTTGTGTTAAGCGCACATTTACACCCAACATATATCTGTAATATATAAATAATTAATCATAATACTTTCAGATTATCTAATTTCCTTACATTTAGAAAAACTTAATATTTATATTAAATTTTGCAATTTTTGCTGAATTTGTGTATAAAATAATTTATTAGTTATATCATGTTAAAATATCACTATTTTGCAAACATAAGTTTATAAACTTATGATCAGTTTAATTTTTTATTATAAGTTATATCTCATTTAAATAAATTTTTATTTGAAAAATAATTTTTGTAGAAATTTAAATTATTTTTTAGAATTTATCGATAAAATCAAACATTATATAAGGTCGAATCTTAGGAGAAAATATTAATGGAATTTATAACAGAGAATTAGATAGTTTTCACACAAAACGATTTAAACTCATTTCATTTGCATATTACTTATGCTTAAAATTACATGCAAAATATTTTTCTCTTCTCTTGCACGGAACTTAATAAACCTTTTATTCATAAGTCACTTCAAAAAATAAATAAAATCCTAAAAAAACTTTTTTTAAAGTTTAAATTAAGCGAAATAAAAATGGCAACTTATTCATAATTTTTATATAGGCAATTTTTATATTTCTTATTGTCAGATAGTTTTACATCAATATTACATTATATTAGTGCACAAGATATTGCTTTCATTGTTTCATAAAAAATATTAATATTTAAAACGAATACATGTTTTGATTTAAATGTATTAAGGTATACAACATTCATACTTAGTGACCAATAAATTTAATATGTATTTCAATAAAACACTGTTTACAAATTTAGAATTTATTTTAAAAAAAAAATTACCTAACTTAATTTTTTTCCTCTGCAGTTAATTTTTCCTCATCTATTAAATAGTCTGCCTTTATTTAAAGTTTAGGCGTTTTTAGAAATATTATAATTCCAGACATAAAAGTAAATCTTATTTATGGGTTTTTTAATGAGTTTATGAAAATATTTTGATATTCGAAAAAGACTAAGAAATTTAATATTTTACTTCGTTTAAGAAATATTAGTGTCTGAAATTAGAACAAATATATTTTAGACAGTTAAAAATGATTGAACTTTCTGGCTTAATAAAAATGCAATTAATTCATAAAATATTCGAAAAATCAATTAAATGTTATAAAAATATTTAAAAGATATGAATATCACATTATTTAAAAAAAATTTCAAATGGCAATTAAAAACTCAAATTAAACATGATATAAGTTCAATACTTTTAATAAATATTAAAATCAAGAACATTTATCTATCTTTTAGAATAATTTATAAACTTTTTATAACAATGTAAAAACTTAGTAATCATTTTATTATTAAAAAATGCTAGTTCAATAACCGAATCATGGTTTTTAAGAATATATAATATATTTCTTAAACAGTTTTAGAATTTTTTTTGCGAGGTAATGTGATATTTTTTTATATGCCAGTGAAATTAATTCATAAAGAACGATATTAAAATTAAAAGATATATTGCTTAAATAAAAATAAAAACAGGACAAATAATTGCTAAAAATAATTATAGCAACTTAAGAAATGATATATGTAGAACAAATTTTATATTACTATTTGAGAAAATTATTCATTTTCAATTTATTATCAAAAGCACAAATTTAAATTTAAAAAACACTTCTCATTTTTGGATTCAAATTCTGAAGTACAAAAAAAAAGAATTACTTTTTTTTGAAAAACAGTAAATTTTAAGCACAAACTTTTTAAAATAAATTTTTTACAATTAAAATTCGAATTATTACTTTAATCTTAAGAAAAGTTTAATAAAATATAACTTACAAATATGTCTGCAACTTGTAGTGTAATATATACAACAGTTATTAAAATGGATTTAAAAGAACATGTTATTATTTTAAAGTTGTCATCGAGTTTCATTCGCAAAGCTGGGAACGAACGAACTATCTCACGTTTGACATGGGAGAAGAAATGAATCGCAGAACGGGAAACACCGTAAAAGCAGGCGGTAAAAGCGCAAACTCTTAAAAAGTCGCAGTTGACGCCAACTTGCTCGCCAAATGGAGAAACTCTCTTGTGTTCGATGAAAGGCAACAAGTTTATAACCGAATTTTTCTCTTCAATTCTGTGGAGAAACTAGACCCTTACGATTCGTTAGTTTTCCGTATCATCATCTTTATTGAATCAATTTCCAAAAATTGAATAAGGGTAGGTGTCAAATTAGATAAGTAGTAGAAGAAAAATTCCTGCTGAATTTCATTTGTTCTATTTCCTTTGATCTTTCCATTTTTGCATTAAATTTTCAGCAACAATTTTGGAAGAAGTGCATGACTTATGTAATTAAAACTATTTTTATTGTAATAGTTTGTGACGAATATGTCCACTTTTTATTAAGTTAAATATAAAATATATTATTTTACCTGATTAATTTAATGTTGAAAGCAAATTTGTCAAAAGCATTTTGAAAGATTAAAAAAAACAATAGCAAAAAGAATTCACAAATTTTTGCATTAAAATTGAAAAAATAAATTTAAAAAACTGGAAATATCTTAAGCCTTACAATTTAAATAATATATAAAAAATATAAACAAATATTTTCAAAACCTATTACACAAAAATGGAAAACAGTCAACAAAAAAAGGAGATAAAATGTTATCAAAAACATGTCTATTTTTACACATAATTTATTTTAAAAATATATTGTTTTCATAAATTCCCAAAATCTCAATATCAAATAACTTCAATAGTATAATTTTTTAAGTGAATTTATTACTTTTTCTTTGCTAAAAAAAAATCTAATGACTAAAACTGAAAAAATTAAACTCTTTATCTAACGTATGTTATAAATGCTTAAATTTAACTTATTAAATTAAATTTCATTATTTAATTCTATTTAATAATCTAATTAATTTATTAAATTACTAAATTAAAATTTTAAAAAAATATTAAAAATATAAAATTTACTAAATACATATTAAAAAAAAATCATATAATTCTTTTATTTAAACATCAATGGAAGAAAACATTAAATTTTTTAAACATTTTTCCACATAAAAATGCGTAATATATTTCTACAAACATTTTAACAATAAATATTTAAACTATAAGATCGTAAAATTTTTACCTTTTGAAAGGTGGAATTATTATTTCATAGGTAACATTAATTTATATTTTATCTTTTAAAGTAAAATCTTTTTTCAAGATATCTTGCAGAATATTTTTGAAATGTATTCATATTAATTACTAAAAATACTTCAAGAGAATTCTTATTATTTTGTTAATTATTGAAAAAACTATTTTTATTATTTAATTTGCATTGCTCGTTTAGACCATTGAAATTTATACCTTTTTATCATATTGAAAATCAAATCAAAACTGCTAAAAAAATTGCCAAAGTCGTTGAAAATAATTGACAATTTACAGGAATTATTTGATAAGTATTATAACCAAATAATGATTAAATTTTAAGTAATTTTAATGCATTTTATAAAATATTTTTACAAACCATAAAACAGACCATAAAATGACCAATAGTTTTAACTATTTTGCTTAGA
>JAPDSC010006603.1:21151-37222 GCA_026290005.1 Latrodectus geometricus
CCCCCCCAAACTGTAAGCTGAGAAGACTCGATCTTTAAAATAAAAACATAAAATGCTTGGTTCGAAATTTTCATCTGTATTTAAATTCTGCTACAGAAATAAGAAAATATAAGATTGTTCTTTCTTAAAAAAAAAAAAAAAAAAAAAAAAAAAAAAAGAAGAAGAAGAAATTGCTTTGCTGGAGATTCTTGAAAGAAAATACAACAATTTTCTTTTAGCATTACCGAGAAATATGGAAGTCACAGTTGTCAGAGAATAAAAATATTGTTATACAAGTAATCAAATAAAATTAAATAAAATATTCAGTGTACTTATATTGGAAACGATTGTTCAAAAATGTAGGAAATGAAAATGCAAACACTTTATTTTATGCCAAAATAAAAATCAATTAAATGTCTCATTTTCAATTATTATGTAATTAGCTTATAAATGAAAGAAAAGATTAATAAAATCATTTTTTTAAATTTCAAAAAGATAATTTGATTCACAATTGTCATTTAAGAAAATAATTCAATTGTACTACTTAAAATTCTCTTTGAATAGTTAAACTCTATAAAAAAATAATTTAGAATATTGTCTTAATAAATTCTCAGCATTTAATTAAATATTTAAAAAGAAATATATAATAAAGTTACTATCAAACTTTAACATTAATTCATGGACAATTAATTCAAAAGAAATTACTATTTTTTCATTTTAGATGAATGTCTTATATGACAAATAAATTTCAACTGTTTATTCAAAATTAAAATCATATGTTGCGAAAAAGTATATTTCAAAGACGTTTCTTAGTTTTAATATTTCAGTCAAAGAGGAATAGTTTAAATAAAAAATAATTTAAGTTATACATTAGAAATCTTAAAATTAATTTCAAAGCAATCAAAAGATTTGAAAAAAAACTATTGTTTTTAAATTAACAAATCTTCTTAAACAAGTTAACTATATACAATTTAATTATGTATCATGAGTTCGTCACGTATTATACTTCTTTATAGTTTATTTGAAAAAATGTAATCCATCTCTTTTAATAATAAATTAAAGCATTGTTATCAACGAATAAATTTTATGAAAAAACAATTATTCGAAACATGTTTTTTTTGTGACAATGAAATATTATGTGAAAAAGTATTTTTATAAATTAAATTTTATTTGTCATTTTTCTTCTTATATTTTCTTAACTTTATTTAAAATGTAAAAATATTCCCTTTTTTACTTTACAAAATATTTCTTATTTTCCGATAAATTTTATTTTTTGAATAATATTTACTTATTATAGATATATATATAACATCAAAATGGCATGTGTGAGTTTATTGTTGTTATTATTACTTATGACCGTCAGATTCAGCCCGTCAGGGGCTGAAAATATGTAGTCAGAAAGAGCGTCTTCCGTTTTTGATTGAATAGAGCACCCCCATACCATGGTGAAAGAACAACTTTGGCTCATAGATGGCAGCACCATCTGGGTACTTCAATTTAGAGTTTGAAGCCAAAGAAGACCCATAGACCCCCCAGAGGTTACAATTTGGAAAGGAAACATGGAGGTCATTGTGACCCGACATATTTTGCGTGACCAAATCGCCACTAGTGACCACAACGGATCTTCGGATACGCCGGGATTCGAGCTCACTACCTTCCGGTAACGAGATCGACTCCCTAACCAGCCAGGCCACCGCAGCTCTGAGTTCTTTGTAAGGTATTTTAATAACTACTTCGTAAATAGTTTTCCTCAGGAAGTTTCGAAAGTAGTGGACAGGATTCGCTTGTCACACGGGAGGACACAGAGAATATTTCCAAACTTTTACCCCCACACATATCCATGCTGATGGCAGAAACTCAAAATCCATCTCTCATTGTTCAATAGTGACTGAGATCAAAATCGGGATTATCCTAAAAAGCTTTGTTTCACCACTAGCCCACGGTGAGCTGAAAAGAAGTTATTTTGCTAAAATTCGAGATGAGTTGTGAAATACTAAAACTTGGCAACTGATAAACTTGGAACTTGGATGAATTGAAAACTAATCAACTTTTTATTTATTTACTATCTAGTCCATTTATGAATTTTTAGTTGTTTCCTATGACGAGAGTGTTGCCTAAAGTATTCTGTGATTTGTTGGGGAAAGAATATTCGAAATAAATTCACATTTGTTGGTGAATGATTGCAGGACAAGGAACAGAATTGATATTATGGAAGAAAATCAGCACTAATGAACAATTCGACGTACATATTGTTTCCTATAGTTAAACAATCCAAAGATATGTAAATACATACATAATATTATACTATAATTTGGATTCAATGGATTTATTTCCATGCATAATCATGTCCAAGTATAAATAGCTCATCTAGATGAGAAAACATGTCTGAAACAAAACATTGCAGCATATTATATGAATATCAAACTATATTGGTATTATTTATACATTATATAGGCTATACATTACATATATATAGGCTATACATTGCAACATGAGAAAAACACTCGCTTTTGAAGTTAAGAACATCAATTCTTAAAGATTGGTAAAGGTAAATGGCCTAACAATTGAAACCTCAATTGCTTAACATTTAATATCCGAAGCAGATTGCTTTCAGGGAATATTTTTTATGGACAGTATAGCCTATGTTTATATATCACTTGGAAGATAATCTGAAGGAACTCTCAATTACACACTTGACAACCATGGTAAATCCATCTTACAATGCACACCTTGACAACCATGGACACAACACCTATTTTCCATGCTTCAACATTACCAAGAATTATTAAACAATCATCTTTCATTCCAGAGAACATGATATTACAATTTGGCCACATAGCTTTTTAAAGATTAATCAATATTATCAATACATAGATAAAATTACATTTCTCTTTCAAGTAACTGTTTTAAAGGTCATTATGTTCGTTACATGCTGTGCTCTGAAACATATATTCATATTCTCAATATTGTTGAAAATAATTGATGTGCAATTAAAAATGTTTCTGCCGCTTATTTTTCAAATTGCACTCTAAAATATTTGAACATTTCCATTTTATGAATGCATTGATGTATAAACATAACATGTAATCAATCATTATCTTTAAAACGGAAACGAAAGTGGCTGCTGGAAGTAGTCAATTAGAGCATAAATTATTATTTACATTTGAATTACAGAGTATTGAAGTAAAAATACTATTTCCTATTAAATTCTGGAAACTTTTCTTGTTGGCACTTCTGCTAACTAATTAGCTTTCGTATGCAGAAAATGACCTTTGAGCGACAAACAAACCGAACCCAATCTGTTATCAGTAACTGAAACAAATTGAAGGTGACGGAAAGCTGAAATCAGAGTCAATAAGGACACACAGAAAGACCTCATTTCCGATTCTCATTAATTATAGCAAGACACAACTATATATATATATACTTTGAATAAAATGACTAATTACTTCTGAAGTAGATTGAGCTAAAACTAGTTTATATATATCTCGTTTATTATAGAAACTTTCAAAAACTAGTGGAATTGAAGATGTAATTAAACATGATGATTTGTGGTAATCAGCATCATTTGTGATATTTCCGGTTACAGACTTCCATAGCAATCAGAGTATACAATTTTGAGTCCAAATAACCATATATATATATATTAGGTTGGGGGAAAAAATCCATAGTTTTTACATGAACTTTATGTAACTTCTTTTGGATTCACTTTGTAAAAAGGTTTAAAACAGCTTTCATGTAGATTTTTAGGTCATGCGCGTTACGACTGCTAAAATGCGGTTAACTTCGATCATTTTTGATATTTTATAGACATTTTTGACGATGCTGTATCCACATGCGAGGTGCATCTCTAACATCAAAAATACCGAATGGAATCGACGAAACAAAAATTGTACGTAACTAGTTGTTACAGTCTTATATAGGACGATAAACACCTTTCACAATTTTAGCCACCCGGCTATCTTTTTCGTCGTTACAAGAGAAAAACGAAAATGTATCGAATTTTCTGTTTGTTGTCTTCCATTTTTAAAACCTTGTACTCGTAACTGAATTAATCAAACAAAAAACCGCAAGAAGATATTTTAGAGTCAAATGTCACCTTTCCAAAGAGCGTAAATCTGAAATTGTTTGATAGATACCTCACGAGATAGCGATCACTACAGACGTTTACCGAAAAAATAATGGATTACTTTTTCCCCAAACTAATATATATACTTTAATGATAAAGATTATCAAGAACTTCATTATTTTAATCTTATCTAAGCAAATATCATTTTTCAGTTTTATAATATTTATCAGAATATGTAAATTATTTTTCTGATACTCATTAAATTTCTTATAAATTAAATATGAAATTAATGAAGCACATTGTTACTGAAATTCGGTTACAGCTTATAATAGTTTTTTTCTTGCCTAAAAGGAAATGGTTCTTCAATTTTTGTAAGGTTTCTTCTTTTATTTGTATTTTTTTGGCATGAAACCACGAATATCCCTACACGCAAACATTCCTTTACTTAACAGTTTAAACAAAGTTCTTAGAAAATTGTTAAAGTAGGAACTTTCAAAACCAATTATGAATGTTTTTGTTTATTCTCTCGTAATATCTTATATACAAGATCTCCTGAGTTGTTGACAAGTCAATAACTCTCTACAATTTGCTTTCAGACAATTTGAACTTGTCAATTAATTCTTTATTCACAAGTTGTAAGGGTTTCTAACATTTCCTAATTCAATTTTCCGATCAAGAAGTCTTACCATTAAGACAATAACAGGAAAAAATAAAAACGATTTACTTATACATATAAATTAATAGCATTTAAATTGGTACTAATATTATATGGAAAATAGAGATTATTAAATAGACTTTGTGTAGGTACGGTAAGTAGAATATATTAAATCAATATTGATATGATCAGATAAATAATAGATATTAAATCGATATTGATATGATGATGACTATATTGTAACAATATCGACTAAATTTAAAGTATAAAGATAAAACATTATATAGGATAAAAAGTGGCGAATAAAATATTTTAAATCAGTACAAATGGCATACGTCAAACAGAAATTATTAAACTGGTTTTTGGTATGATGCCGTAAAAGATATAATACCTAAATTTAATAAATCATCATATCATTAGACATTAAATAAGTGCCTATAAGATATTACTTAAACATTTCATAAGCTATGTTTGATATCTTATTAAGACATTTCAAATCGCTGACAATATAGTATAAAAAAAATTATTCAATTGTCATATTAAGCGCCAACTTAAGAAATAAAATTCTTTTTTTTGGCTTAAAGAATGCAAGTACATTTCTAGCGCCAATTGGCGACAATGTTACTCTTTTAAGACATGGCCAAATAGTTGATACCGCACTGGGATTTGTTAACAGGGAAAGATTTCATGGATTACAAAACGCGAGGATGTATTAAGTAATAAGCAGGAGTGTGTGTTTTTTTTTTTTTTTTTTTTTTTTTGTATAAAAAAAATTTCGCTTTTACAATTTTCTCATTCTAGAAGTAAATAATTACAAAATGTTGTTTAATTTCACTCATGATTTATTATCATAAGCGTGTAGCTGCAAAATTAATCAACGACAAAATACTCGCATTGCATTTTTTCGTGCGGTAATTTTATAATCATCAATTTTGCTTTCATTTTAAGTTTTGTAATTGCTTTCCATTTCACTTTTTTCCTTCTTGCTATTAAGTTATGCTCATAATTAAATTTTCAGTGCTCCTTTTTTACATTTCTTAAACAATTTTCATAATATTTTGCAAAAGTAGTTTTATCAAATATTTTTTAATTCACTTGAATCTAAAAGTAATTTTAAATTCTTTGCTTTTTTTATGTATATATTTTCTAAATTAATATTTAAATTCTTATCCGGACATTTTGTTTCTAAATAAAAAATTTTAATCAGCAACATTCCATTCAATTTCGAATAAAATTTGAATTTCTAAATGATAGTATCATAATAATTGCCATATTTAGACATTTTTTCAGCAAAGATACGAATTATAACGTACGCTTTTAACTTGTATTTTAAATATCTTTTGCTATTTTGTTTCCATATTCATACGTACAACATTTCTTTTTTTGTTAAAATGGATTTTAATCATTTTCATATGTTTGATTAATCTAAATTTCATTAACTACATTTCTATTTATATTATTAACACACGATAATCAGTGTTTGTGAAGGAAAATATTTTTAATTATAAATATAAATAGGAAATTTTGCTAAATACCTAATAAGGTTCATAACTTTATTGCTAATATTAATTATTTTTATGACAAAGATTAATTTTGTAACATGAGATTCTATTTTAAAAGCTTGAAGAGTAAAATATTTTTTCAAATCGAAAAAATGCATTCAACTAAACAAAACTTTTTTACGATTTCGATTCTAATTTTTTTTTATAATGTACTGAATTTCATTAAGTAATTAGGCTACTCTGTTGCTTCAAAAATAACCTTTAAGTTGAATGCTAATCTACGCAAGTTTTATATAATCATAAAATACAATAGCTTTATCACTACGTTATGTTACAAAATAACAAATGCGTTATGATTCATACGTAACAAATTCAATAATATTGTTTTTCTTATACTATTTTATGCATTTGATAAGGTATTTTTCTAAAATTTTTAAAAAATGTTATATATATATATATATATATATATATATATATATATATATATATATATATAATATGAACCAACCGCCTTCGTTTTTGAAGCGAGCATAGTTCCGGAATGCATCATGACCTAAATAATTTTACATTGACTCCTATCAGAGCTAATTAAGTGAAATACAAACAAGGTAATCAAAATATCAAAATGAAGCAGCTGTTTTTAATTCATCCCCGACAAAGATTGAATGGACAAATATTATTAAGGTTTTATTAACTTTCACGTTTTCTTTTGTTAGGAGATAAAATTATTGATCAATAAATTACCCTATCATTCTCCTTTAAATTAATATCTTTACACATATTCAAATAAGCACTTTCAATGAATATTTAATTTAAATATTTCAAAATTTGTTTACATTTGTCTAATGTTCAGTTTATAACTTCTTCTAGACAACTTAAAAAATAAATTATCACGTTTATTGATTAATTATAGTGAAATTTAAATTTAAAAAACATTTTGGAATGACGATTTTTAAGTTTTTATGGGATTTTGTTGATATCATTCAATATTCTTATAATTTTATTATTTGTCCAATTAAAAGTACATATAACATTATTACATTATACATAATTAATTATAGTTGAAAAAATATAACTTAATTTTTTTTAAAACATTACATATACATTTCATAAAAATTAGCTATAATTGTAAAATCTATTTTATGATGAGAGAAATAGAACAGATAATGCAGTAAAAATTTATTGACAAAGACATATCTTATATAAATATCATTTTAACATAAAATAGGCTGTTTTTCTTTGAAGGAAATATTGTGGCGTCATCCTTATTAAGGACGTAAAATTACCATTGAAATATTCATTAATAAAATTGGTGTAAAAAGGCGTCTTTAGACGTTGAAGGACATAAAAATATCCTTCTCATGCAGAAAATTAAAGGCATTTCCGAGCCTTTTTAGATCTTGAGACACGCGACATTTTCTTTTTTCATCTCTTTAAGTAGATCTATTTAAAAAGCTTCTTTTACTCAAGCCTTCATTCAATAGAAGATAAAGCGGTATAAAATTTGTTACGTCACTTAAACTTAGTGGCGCCATCTGTATTTTGTTACCAAAACTAAACAGATTTAATGTTAATATCTTATTTTTTACTGAAAAGCACATTTTTTTGGCAAAAATTAATTTTCGATGATTTTTGATTATTACTATCATTAATTAACTAAATTAGAAAACAGTCAAATTTTCATTTTTGACTATAAATAAAATTGGTCAATATCATAATTTTACAAAATACTTTATCTATAGTATAGACATCTATTATCACAACAACGAGAAAAATAATAATTGTCTTTTAAAATTCAAAAAAATTTAAAATAATTTCTAATTAGAAAAGAAATTGGATTAATTTCTTACCTATATCAATCAATTAATTTTATCTATATCAATGATTAATTTTTTATCTATAGCAATAAAATAGTTTTTTAAGACAATTTTTTATCTGTATCAATCAATTCTGTATAGATGAAGAAATGCTGCATTTTTATTGAGTTAATAGGAATTCAAAAATTTGAAGAAATGTTGGAAAATATCTCAAATAAAAAAGATCCCTGAAATTATTGCATTGTGAATGAAAAACACAAATATTAATATTTATCAATAAAATGCCTTTTTGAAATTTTGAATTTAAAAAATGAAAGATGATATGATCATTTAATATTTTAATTTAAATTTAAAAATCATATGAAAAAAAAAGCATTATCAAAAATTTGGAAACCGAGAGTTTTTAAAAAAAATGTATAAATTGTCAGATGCAATTGTAGTAAAATGAAGAAACAATAAGTTTATGAAATATCTCTTAAAAAAAGTAGAAATTATTTTTGTCGTACTTCATTAATAATCCGTAAAAATTCATAACTTATTTTTTATCTCAAATTTCGCAAAAGTCACAGGCATACACAAATATTCTTATATATTTGAAACAACACACATGCCTAAAATTTATATAAATAATATAATAAAAAATAATTAAAATTCATAAATATTATTTTATATTTAAATATAAAAACAATTAAATTTTACATTTAATTACCAAATATAAGATTTAGCTAAATTTCTAAATACTCTTTTGGAATTTTCCAAATATCACTTGGATATTTGGAGAAAGAATTTATTTTTTATATCTCCAGTTTTAAAAATACATTTAAAAAATATATAATCACAATAGTAAGAGTAATTAAAGTGTAAAATATTGAAAATTAAAACAGAATGTACATAAAACTCAAATTAGATTATTTATATACTAAATTATTTTATGTTTCATTCATAAATATTGACATAAGACCCTAAATTCACACGACTCCACTTTGAAGAGAAATATTTATGGTATTTTTTTCTTTTATTTTCTTAAAATGTGTTGAATCAATCAAAGAAAGATCAGGATTTTCTTTCATTGAATCGTTAAGAAGCTAAAATTTAAATAATGAAACTTACAATGAATAAAATCGTAAGCCGGGGAATTATATCAATGTTCTAGATGAAGTTTAAAAAAACAATAGGCAATAGATGGCAGCACTATTCTTGTCATTTTCTGAGTTGAAAGTAAAAATATTAAAGTTATTCATGTTTGCTTTGTGCTAAACTATATTTCACTGTTTCATTGAACAATTATTTAATTTATTATTTTAGAAAAGAAAATTAAGCTTACAACACTACTTTGCGTTTTACTGTACTTAAATAAAATTGAAATAGAACACTACAGAATACTGTTCTACTGACACAAGAATTATTATCCTAAATTTTCCTTATATTTTTTTTCATAAATTGACGTAAATTAATCTTCGGAGATTTTAATAAGTATGAAAACAAAATAAATAATATTTAGTTCTGAATCTTAAAACATTCCGGAAGCTTTTCAGGGAAATTAATTTTTTTAATCTTTTACGTTAGGTAAGATATAAGGCTTTGATATTGAAAGCGTTTAAAAATTGAAATACTGTGTAAAACAAATAAATACAAGGCTCCATTTTCTAAAAATAATATCTCTACTTTGATGAGAAAGATATTTAATAGTAAACGCCAATTATTTTTGGTTTTATTTATATTTTATTATGATTTAAATAAATTATTCATTTAATTAATTACTTGCTGATTTTATAAATAGGAAATGTAAAGACTCTAAAAGATAATGATATAAAATTGCATTCATAACTTTTAAAGATACACGCCATTAATTAAATTTAATTTTCATAAAATTGCACTTTCGCGTATGTTTATGTTTACTTGCGTTCATGTGTATATTTTCTTGCGTGCACGATGTGTGTGTTCGTATATATATATGATGTTCGTATGTATATTTGTATATATATGTTGTGTATTGCAGAGAGAGAGGGGAGAGATTCAATTTTTTTCTTTCAGAAGATTATAAAAACGGTTGGGATAGCCTGAAATTTAATATCATCTTTATATAGATTGGAAACAATGAAACGTTGATATAGCGAAAGAAATTATTACAATATTTGCCGATAGATGGTGTTTTATTTATCAAGAGAAGTTATAAGTCTTTAGTCTAAAAGACATAAAAATTGTTAATTAAAAAAGCATGCCACATATTTTCACATGTTTTCACACGATTCAAGAAAATATTATAAAAAAAGAAAAAACAATTTTTTTTAGAAGATAGTGATGAGTTTCTTATTATCATTGTTTTTTCTGAGTTTGCAAACTACAGAATGTGGCTGTATACATTATCATTTGAAAAAATTCTACATATTAATAAATGTGAGAATTATCATAGATCTGGTCTTAAATCTTGGTCTAAAGTTCTTAATCAATCTAGAAAAAGATGGCTGATAAAATTGTACCGAGGAAATCTGGAAAATTCCTGCAGTGCAGAATACGCGAGCAAGATAAAATTTTTACAAAATGGCACCTCATCACCAAAAGTTTACAACTTGGAGAAATTTTTTCTTTATCTTAGCAAGCGATTCTTAAATTGAATTCTTTAATATATTGAGTCAGTTAAAAATGATTAAAAATCTCTTTTGTCCAGCACATTCATTCCAGGCTTTGAGCTGAAGGCTGTCAAACATTCAAGGAAATATTTTTCGTAGAAATTGGACAATATTCATGTGTTTCAAAGGAAAAAAAAAACCCATGGAAGTAATCCTTCTTTTTATTAGAAATGTATACAGAAAGTAAAATCCTATCCTAGTTCAACAAGAATCATTCATCAGTAACTAGGATCCAACCAAAAACTTTTAATTCCAGTGAACAAAAATTTATTAGTGGAATTGTACGTGCTTAAATTTCTGTGTTTTGTTTTTACGTAGTCAACATTGAAAATATTTGATTAACTGTAGTTTTAATCGCTGTTTTATTAACTTTCTTCGTCATTTCATTATGAAGATATTAGATATAAAACCCAACAGAATAGAATTAATACATAAGTAATAAATGATTTAATGATTTCTTAAGTTTTAATGTCTTCAACTAAATTTAATAAATGTATCGCTATGTGTCTAAAATTCATATTTTGGTATTGTATTAGAGATCACTTATATTTATTTAACTCAATATATTAATGTATTTAATTTTTTCATTAAAACATAGTAAACAAATATATCTAATTTTTTATGCAATCACATATAATTTAATTCTGAAATCACCTTTAAAGAGAATTAGAGAGTTTGTTTGAATAACACACATTTTCATCCTATGAGAGGAATATATTATTATATTATATTATGTTATTATTTTAATGATATATGAATATCTTTTATTATTATTTTAATGATGTAATTATTTTCCAACTTAAGTAGTTTATAAAGAATATTGCTTTTCTATTTTTAAATTCAGCTGTTTTTACAGTTTGTATACCTTTTATATTTACTCATCATTATAAGAATTTCCTCCCCAGAAAGTAAAACTTGACTTGTTGTGAAAGTTGGCACTAATGTATGTGTCAGACAGGAAGGTAAATGATTAGAAATGTAGCGTGACTGAGCATTCCATAAACACATTTGTACATTCCATAAATAATCCTCAATTTAATTATAAAACATACAAACAGAACTCGTTTCTATGGGTTTAATGCATTACAGGAGACTTTTTTTAATTAGAGATAACATTACACCACTTTTGGAGATAATTTGGGCAGCTTTCTGACTTCGAAAGGTGCAGAGTCTGTGGCGCGTCTCTCTTCGACCAAGATGGTTGCACATCCACCATGGTTTCCCATATGCAAATTAATGCAAATTCCAAGGAACTTAGTGAAGACTTTCCAAGACTTCCTCTCTTCTATAAATAGCTAGGCTAAGCCCTAGAGGTACCGCTACCAGTGGTAGTCATTGTAAATATTACTTGTAAAGAGTTGTTGTAATTAGTCTCAAGATAATATTAATGGTACTTGTTTTTTGTGATATTTACCATCCAAAATATTTAGGAATTATAAAAATCTGGGGAAAGCTCGACAAGTACCTTGCTACCTATGTTGTTTGACTTTACTGGGATAAGTTGCTTGAGCTAGTGGATAAGTGACAGATCTATTACACTGCAACTGGAATAAAGATGATCTCGATTGACCAATAGTCAAGAAGTTCCTCATATCACGCGACAAACATGCATAGTATCACATTGTCCACCATTCATACAAAGGCAGTACCTTCATTTTGATCGTTGTGTTGTTCCATATCATTGCAAGACACTTTGCTGAATGGTAACTGCTGTCTTGGCTCCCATTGTGTATACTGTCACTGACACCCACTCGTCTCCATTTGGAATCATGTCGTGCTTCAAGATATTAAACTGAAACTGAATAGAAACAGGTCATCTTTTGCGACGAGTTTAGATTTCATTTGGGCAGTAATAGCAATAGTCTACTTATGTGGAGGCCTAATGTGGTACTTCGATATATATATAGAGCCATATGGCTCTCACAATTGGTGTGATTGCATCATGTGCCATCACATACGACACAGTCCTCCCTTACTATTGACCCATGGCACCACGACAGGCCAGAGTTATATGCGCGATTTTCTTACCTTATAATATGTGTAGCAAGGGAATCTTGCCACGAATGGAAACACATATTATTCAAACCTTATAATATGTGTTTCCATTAATGGCATTCATGGGATTCTTCCTTACACAATGCACGGGTTTCTCAGAACTACCTCCACCATATTTCTACCCTCTCCTAGACTACTCAACCCCCAGATATAATAAATAAGCTATATCAGTAGCAAGATAAGCCACAGATATAACTTATCAGGAATCATTTAGGATAACAAGTTGGATAGTCTGTGATTTTGTCGAATGTGAAGCAAGCTGTCAAAGAACGATATGTTGCAGAACATCATATGTGATTTGTGATTCTCAATATCAAACCTATCACACTGTGTATTCATGCTAGAGGTATATTAACATAATAATAAAACTCCATTCACATACAATTTTTTCCACAATAAATGATTATTTTGCTTTCATTTTGTAACTACTTACTTCTATCAACATTATACTTCCTTAATTAAAATTTTGTTTTGTTCTGATAAATTTTTCTTTGTGCACACATATCCTATGCAAATGAGTGTGTTAATTTCACTTAATTTGTTTATGTTTTTTTGCATATTGAGTCTATTTAATTAGTTTCTTATGTGAGTGTTTATTTTTCATTTAACATTTTTATCAATAGAAATGGATACATCCAATCTCTATTGCCATTGAAATTATTTTCAAAAATAGAGTAAACAGAAAATTTCCCTCATTTCTTTGTTAATAAGAGAAAGTGATTCCTTAATGAACAAAAATGACATGCCCTTCCGGTCTCCTCCTAATTTAATTAGTAAAATTATTTTCTTGTTTTAACTGGAACATTTTTTTTAATTAACAGTCTGCATATTTTGGATATTTCGTTCATGAAGCAAGCATCTTTTAAACAAAATTGACAACTGTTTATTAAACTATTATTATGCTATCTTCACATTTGATGTTATAATAAATAAAAATGTTAGAGTCATCGATTATCCTTATATTGCAATTACTTAAAAATATTTTTAGGTAGATTGTTTTAACAATTTATAGTTGTTATTTCTCATAAAATCAATGATTTCTCGCTAAATCTTTCCTTATCGTTTTACTTTCATTATCCAAAAGAAACCAACATGCTCAATGAATTGAGCAACATTTGTTTTATTCTTATATTCTACTAGCTGTACCCGCCGGCGTTGCCCGTGCATTTAGAAAATGCAGATAAGTGAATAGCGCAGGAATAGTAGTGTAGGACACGTAGACTGTCTCTCTCTCTTCCCCCCCCCCCCACAACATTCCCCGTCGATAAAAAGGAACAATATATCCTAAATATTTTAAACGGAAAATTTTCCAAAAGATGGTCGCCAGAATTGTTTCTCAAAAGGAGCTGGTACAACCCAGGAATCAGCTATCGGCGAGCAGCGATCTCGAGAAGAAGTTTTATAAATAATTTTTTTTTAAATTTTTCTAATTCAAAAATTGAAAATCGGGCTTCGAGGACTGGTGGCCAGCCCCTTTGTGCTTCCGTGTAAAAAATTCCAGGTCCCTGCGTGCGATAGATTTGGCTGGAGAGCTCGGTCAGACAAATGGACAGACAGGCAGACAGACAGACAGACACATTACACTTGCTTTTATTATTATAGATCTATAACTATAATAATCCGGACACATTACACTTGCACATTACACAGACACATTACACTTCCTTTTATTATCTATCTATAACCCCGGAATCAGCTATCGGCGAGCAGCGATCTCGAGAAGAAGTTTTATAAATAATTTTTTAAAAATTTTTCTAATTCAAAAATCGAAAATCGGGCTTCGAGGTCTGGTGGCCAGCCCCTTAGTGCTTCCGTGTAAAAAATTCCAGGTCCCTGCGTGCGATAGATTTGGCTGGAGAGCTCGGTCAGACAAATGGACAGACAGACACATTACACTTGCTTTTATTATTATAGATTACCGTTGTATATATGCGTACCGTATAAGGAGCGTACCGTTCACTGGGAATTAACCGAAATTATTAAAGGCGGAAAAAATTATAAGGGTAAGTAAAGTCCAAATTTTAAAATGCAAAATTAAGATTCCATCTTGATTATTATAAGTTATTCTCTAAAACATAAATAATAACATTTTATCACTCACTCATAATTTTGGCTTCATTTTTTTTTTTATTCTTCCATAAAAGCTGATCCTCTACTTTGTAGGTGGAGTTTTTTCTTCCCCAGGTTTCTTTTCTCCTGGTTTTCCTCCTTTATCATCAGGCTGTCCGGGTTTTTTCTCACCAGGTTTTTCTTCAGGCTTTTTAAGATCCATTTCTTCTCCCACGGGAATTAAATACTCAAATGAAAATATGTGATGAATTTTTTGCTTTATGTAAACTATGCAGTAACGCAGCTTATCAAATCAAAATTAGAATGTGAACTTCTGCAAATTGTCTCACTTCACTCGCGCATCATATCCACGTAGCACCTTCTCACGTGGATGTTCAAACCAGCCTTTACAGTTTTAAATAACTGTAACAATTTTTACTTCTGGAAACGTCTAGAAATTTCTGTAAAGTTTGGAATAGAGGGCGCTAGTTTCTCAGTTAATAGGAAAATGGTTCCTATCATAACTTACCGCTGTTGTACTTCTTACATGTTTATATTATTGCAGACTAATACAATAATATTCCATGTTTCAAAATTGATGTCGGATTTAATATTGATAGCAATCAAAACATTAATTTATATTCAATGAAACTTACTACGTTATAGATCAACTTCGATTCAAATTAAAGTTATTTCATATTGTAAGTGCGAATGATGAAAACTTTCCAAATTTCAGTAAAAGAAATCATTATAATCATAGAGGTTGCCTTTGACTAAATTTTTAGTCAAAAAGGGAATAGTTATCCGAATTCAGCGACATTAAATGAATGAAACTTTTATTTCTTTTTTTCCAGTTAATAACAATCATGTAAAAATAGGGGAAATGGCGGCATTTTTAAACAACCAAGCTAACAACATTCAAATTCGGAATATACTTTATGGTGCCTCTTTGATTCTCGCAAAGTTGTAATCGCGATTGATCGCCAAGCCGGGCAAACCCCAATCATATTCCGATAGCAACAGGGGAATTCATTGTCTGTGCCAACAAAAATCGCCAATAAAAACGATAGCCAAACAAAAATCGCCATGTTTGCCAAGGGGCCACCTTAAAGTATAGTTTTACCATAATTTGACATTGGTAACGAACAAATTTCAAATGGACAGACAGACAGACACATTACACTTGCTTTTATTATCTATCTATAACCCCGGAATCAGCTATCGGCGAGCAGCGATCTCGAGAAGAAGTTTTATAAATAATTTTTTTAAAATTTTTCTAATTCAAAAATCGAAAATCGGGCTTCGAGGTCTGGTG
>JAPDSC010006603.1:37232-67449 GCA_026290005.1 Latrodectus geometricus
GTCCCTGCGTGCGATAGATTTGGCTGGAGAGCTCGGTCAGACAAACGAACAGACACATTACACTTGCTTTTATTATTATAGATTGATAAAATCAAAGATTTAAAGCTCAGTAAATTTATCATAATTGTTGCTCAATCAATTGAACCTTGTTCAAATCATTGAGTTGCTCAATGATTGTTTTTTGCTTGTGTTTTTCTCCAATTGAATTAATTATTTTTCCTTCAATATTATCCTTCATTTCTGTTATAATCCAACAAAGCTCAATGAATTGAGTAGCATTCTTGCTCATCTCCATTGTTACCAATCCTTTGTTCAATGAATTTATTATAATTGTTTTACTTTTGTTATTCTCATATCATACTGAATGAAGTGAGCAGCTTTGCTTATTTTTACCATCTTTATTTTGTTTTCGTGTGCAGCTTTGTTTATTTTGTTTTATTTATTCTTTTCACATATAGAACCATTGATTTCGTCTTCAAATATTTCACTTTTGTTATCTCCCAAAAACTCCAAATCCTAATTACTCACTGAAAACATAAAAGAAAAAAAGGTTGCCAAAAATGGCGTGATTACAAATATCGCCAGGTGCTTAGTAATCAAAGGTATATATTACAAATACGGAACATCTCACCCGTCGTTGAAATATGCATATGTTTTAAAGGAAAAAGTATGTAAATTTACATCACTAATTAGCATATATACTAAATATAAAAATAATTGCCGCCCAACCTGTCTAGTGGTTAACGAACCTGACGACAGATGGGTGGGACCTGGGTTCGAATCCTGGCTCGGGCATGGACGTACTTTCTCTCTCTTTCTTGTCTTTGTCCTTTCTTTGTGTGTGTGTGAATGGTTGCCTACCCTATAAACGGGTATCTATGGCATGTGTGTACTGAGGAAGTCGGACTCCACACCAAATATGGTTCAGATGGAAAAGTGGAGCAGCGCACCTCGTATTGCCAACCTGGCTGGCACGCGACAACAACAACATAACAATAATTATAATTGGGATAATGAATGCAATTAGCATAATGATTCAACAAATATAAATGAACCTTTCAATTTGATTGAAAATTATCTGCAACAGACAAATTACAAATGTTAGAGGTAGGTTCTTCGAAAACTGGTCTTCAACGTGCTACTCTGACATTACCATCTGTGTCTGAAGTTTTTTAATGATTTGACCTAATGGCCACTGGTAAGCTGGAAGCTGAATGTCCTTTACTAAAACTTACATTCCAGGACTTAAATTTTGTTTTTTAAGCAGCCACTTAGAACACTGCTTTAAATGGCTCAAATAACTGTTTCGCCAGTATTTTCAAACAGTTTGTACTAATTTTTGAAATCTTTGCATTCTAGTAAGAGAATTATCTCCTTTGTCAATGAAATTTGGTTCTGAGATAGAATTTATAGGTTTTGCTATTAGGAAATGGCGTGGTATTAAAACTGAAAATCGTCAGTATCAGTGGAGGGAGAAGATGGTCGTGATTTCTATTGAACTGTTAAAATAATTTCGAGCGTTAATCTTGCAAAGCGTACCTTTGAAAAGATATTTAAAAGCATGTTTTCTAAATCTATTTAGAATTGTAAAGAGATCTTCCTGAAGCAATCCCTTGATCAGTAGATCGTTTAAAGAATTTTATTTAGAGGTTTTTGCCGCCTACTCTGTCTAGTGGATAGGGAGGTCTGGGTTCGAATCCCAGTCGGGGCATGGATGTACTTTCTCTCTCTCTCTCCCCTGTCTTTGCCCTTTCCTTGTATCAATGGATTGTGAATGGTTGCCTACCCTATAAACGGGTTCCTATGGCATGTGTGTATTGAGGAAGTTGGACTCCACACCCAATTGCGGTTCAGTTGAAAGAGTGGAGCAGCGCACCCATACTGCCAGCCTAGCTGGCACTCGACTAAAAAAAAAAATTTAGAGGTTTTAACATTAGCGTTGAAAACTATACGAAGCTTAGTAGTTTTCTTGATGGGCGTAACTCACTATGATCCAGATAGGTCAAAATCTTCTTTCAAACCTTCCATCTATTGTCAAAATTTATATTTACTGAGAAAATCCGAATAAAGTGTTTGCAAAGTGGGATCACATTCGAAACGCATCCGTAACTGCTCTAGATTTTTTTTTTTTTTTTTTGCGCGATTGCTTTAGAATGCCCTAATATTTATTCGGAAGAATCAGTTTTGAATGGCATTTCCTCAACGTATCTACCATTCGATTTCCTATAGTGAAATTTTGCGAAATATTCGTTACAATACCTTAAATACCTTTCGTTAGTTTCTACTTCTTCAATTTTCCAAAAAAAATTGGAGAGTTTTATAAAGAAAGTCTAAGTTTTTATTTAAAAAACAATGTTTCGAAGGATTGTCTGTTATACCACCTGAAACAAGATAACCGAAACAACTTGATTATTAGAATAAGTTGTTTGCTAACTTTATTTTATCTTCATTCAATAATGTAAAGAACAATTCTGCATCTAGAAGAATGTCTATATTTTGCGGAACATATAACAATGAATCAGCTAGTTTAACTTCATTTGGAATTTTTAAGTTCGAAATATATAATTTTTTAGAATGTGTGAAGCTTGTTATCTTAGGAACAATTAATAAATCTACTTCCCATTGCGAATCCTTATTTTTATTCAAAACAAAGAGCTGAAACTTTTATCTTTATTTTTATCCATGAACTATTCAAACCAGCAATTAGGATATTTATTTTTCTTTTCTCAAACCTAATAAATCTGCCGCAGCTGAAAAAAAGAAAACATGACTCACTGCCAGAGTCAAGGATGCCTCTTAAAGTTTGAATCCCTTCCCCATACATCTCTGACATATTATTGCCGTGTTTATTAAAATACCCTTCTTTCCGTTACAAAAAAAAAAAAAGAAAGCGATTTTCTGGCACCTGCATTATCAGTTGATTCTGAACTGTTAATTTGTTGATTTCGTTCTTGAGCTTGCGTAGGCGTCAAGAGTATGGATTCATTCTCTCGGATGTTATGGCTACTTGTCATTTGAGGCGTGGAATATTTATGAAGAAGTGTGTGACGATCTAATTTCCTTTTAAAACAAAACAAAAACTTTTAGTTACATCTAAATAATGAATGAAATGCACTTAAGCAATTTTTACAAAGCCGATTTTATTAAACTATATATATCCTTTTGAATAATTTTATTCCTTTAATTAAATACATTACAATGCTTGTGTTTGTATTTTACAAGCAATGCACAATTTAGGAGATTTGTCTATCTTAACAGATAAAAATTTCAATCTATCGGCATTAAATTTAGAACTAATGTTTGTTTGAGTATGGTTTAAAATTTGGCATCTCCTTTCTAAAAATTCGAGGGAATCATCAAATTCAGGTACATCGTTATCTTTCAACGTTAATTCAAATTGTTTAAGAGTATCTAGATCAAATCTGTAAAGTACAATATTTAGTACAAAACATTTGTCTCTGCCGAAATCTAAGATTTTTAATGATCAAAGAATTTTCTAAATGGTATCCGATATGTTCCGTAGATCTTTTGCTGATTCATGCTTTAATGGATAAAGATTTAAAAAATTTTTGATGTGACACTTAAGAATTATTTTTTGTTTTCATAACATTGCTCTACGGCTTTAAAGGGAGAAGGAAAATTATCGTCAGTAGTTTCTATGATTTTAGCTTCTCTCTTAAGCAATCCGCGTAAATAATACAATTTTTCATTTTCAGAAAGTTCAGGATTTTCACTAGTTTGGCTATTAAATTGTGTTTTTGAACAAGTTCCATTCCTCAAAAAAGGCTTTTATGACGCTTCTTTTTCGGAAGCTTTATAAAAGCCTTTTTTGATCAAGGATAATAGATTCTTCAACACTTTTGTTTTGCACATTTTCAATTTTTAATTTGTTAACAGAGGGTTTTTTTTAGGTTTATCTTCAATTTTTGAATGTCATCATTCACTTCGTAAAGAGAGGCCTCAACATTTAGGAATTCTTCTTCCTTTGCGATTTTGTAGTATTCATTCTTAAGCGCTTCGAATTTCTCCTGTATAGTAAGCAAAATATGCAATTGAACCTGAGGTAGAGGAATGTCAATTTCATCTTGCCCTTTTGTAATGACATTATTTAATTTCGTCAGATGGCTTTCGATGGTGTCGCGTTTTCGATTTAGCGCTGTCATATCTGTCATCTTATTGACCTAAATTTGTTATTTAAAATTCAATTATCGCATATAAAATTACTTATTCCACAAGTTATAGCTCATCTCCAAGTCGCTTAGGGCCAAAATGTCCGAAGGTTGCGCTCATTAAAGACAAAAACATTTATTGCTGCATATTCTCACAAGGTTAGTATGTTGGCGTTCTTACGCACTGAAAACTTACAAGAAATAAAAAGTCGCCAAATATAGCGTGATTACAAAGTGAGCCAAGGAAGGTGCTCCGTAAACAAGGGTGTACTAGAAATACTGGACAGACAAAATACAAGTACAGAAGTAGAATTGAATTTAATTTATCTCACAATGTCTGAAGAAATTTTTCTTCATAAAATATTTCAACGTTTCGGACCTTCGTGAAAGTTTCAGTTTTTGCTAATGTTTTATAAAAACAATTATTTTACTTTGACGATTGCATTAAGAATTAGGCATTCGTTTCATTATTATCTGGTAATAGTTTAAATTTAACATTCAAGAATAAAAATTTGAACTAGAACCTGGGAAATAACTTCTGAGTTATTTCACGGATATTAGCTCAAATAAAGCATCAAATCAACTTGTCTATAAAACAATTTCGTTGGTCCTAAGACCATCAAGTTGTTTTTCAATTATAGAATAACCGAATTTGAAGTAATATAATTGTTTTGGGTGTTTTTTAGGATGTTAGAAGAAGAATTCTAAATATTTTGAACGCGAGGATATATTTTAAAAAGAACAATCTAAAGATATCGTCTGAACATGTTTCGATTGTTTGACATCCTGGAGAACGATGTCGCAATTGGCTTCTGTTTAACAACAGAAGCTTGTTCTAAAGCTTTTTAACTTTTACTGTATATTGTTCCATAGGCAAAATTTTTATGATTAATGGGTCAATTCGCACGTTGCAAAAGAAGAAACTCGGAAATCTTACAACCACCAATTCCACCCTAGGAAAAATAGAAAGCAGATGCTCAACACTCATCGTCATTTTTTTACCTTGAAGCGAGCACAGAAGCTCCTAATATGAAAAGCAATATTCTATCACTAGTCTGCGGTAAGGTATTGAATTGCGTTGCTCATTAATTATTGAAATAATAATTTAATTTCTTTAAATTAATTTATTAATATTTATGCTAACTTTATTCATATTTTGGTTGAAATATAAAATAGATATTGACCAAAATTTTCGATTGGTCAGTCCATATAATATACTTTTGCTATTTAATAATGTCACCAGCGTAATAGTTGTTGCTCAAATTTAATTAAAAAAGACTTTTTATTTTTCATGTAGTTCGATAAATAAATTAATTTTTAATTAAAAGATTGAGAGAAGTCCATGTAATAATATTGCAGCTGGAGAAAAATATTTTTTTAATTTCACTTTTATTTTAATTTTTATTTTTTAATTTATATTTTTATACATCATTCGGAACTTTTTTTACCATTTCGTAAAGAAAAATAACATGGCAAAAATAAGATATTTCAGATTTCTGTAGATATAAGAAAACAATTCGAACAGTTTATTCAGATGTACGAATAAAAAATTTCGGCTTTATGATCGCTTATTCATCTTGAAATTTTATTTGTCTTTCAAAAGAAAGTAAAAAAAAGAAAGAAAGTATAAATAATTATCTACAGTTTTTGTGCTGTGCGCTTAATTGACTTTATTTAAAATAAATTGATATTTTAAAAAAAATTACAAATTCAAATTATATTTCACTTAAAAAAGATTTTTTGATTTCTGCTACGTTACGCTTGAAATATACAGCATTCTTTATGAGAGTTTTATTTAAATATTTTAATAAGCAGTTTTATTACAATAAATTCTTCATAAAATATTTTTAGATACTAATGTAGAATTTTTTTATAAGTCCATAAATTCGAAACTTTTATAATATTCTTTCTAGAGAAATGATATTTTGTTAATTAACAAAGCATTCCTCTAATTGTACTTTACATTTAAAATTTCTCTTTACTTATTTTATATAATTTTTAAGAAAAATTTAATTTACTCGTATGAAAATTCCTATTTGCTATTGAGTTATCTTATTATAAAAAAATTAACAGAAAATTACGCAACATCCTCAAATTCCTGTCAGTTTCATACTGCCCCATAAGTTACAAAAATTTAAGTGAGTTTCAATATTTTAATTATTTTCAAAATTGCCTTGGAAATATGTCTGTTTCATGTTCCTACAAAAGTTCATAGATGGCGCCAGTAACCAATTTCTCTTAACAGTTTTCTTGCAGTTTGTAAAAATAGTGAAGATATATATTAAAAGCTTTTTATTTATGGTTATAGATGAACTTTTGCGATAAGTTAATATAAGAAAAAAAATCAGAAATTAATTTTTAATGAGCTGTAAAATATCAGTAAAAACTTCTACGAAAACACATGACGTCAAAAATTTATGATGAAAAACTTTTGAGGAGCATAAAAAATAGGCGTAAAAAAACATATAAATGCAATATAATTAATTTCATTGTAATTCCACATGAATCAATATATAAATAAATGACAAACTACATTCAATATCTGAATTGATTTTATATTTAGAAATGGATTTCATCTAAAACCAAATTATTCAATGTAATGTAAATTTTTTACTTTTAATCATTTACATAAATTTATTGAACAATTCATAAACTTTAGATGAAAAAAAATCCCCTCTTTAGTGGTTATTTAAAGCTAAAAGAATTGTTACACTTTTTTGTGATAAATAAATTTATGAATTTGATAATTATTTAAATTCTGATTTTAACGCTAAGATGCTGATAAAAGACTCCAACTTCTTTGTTTCCTATTTTTTGGTGCCGTATCCAACATACGACATTTTTAATGAGATATATACCTCACTGAAAATGTCATATAGATATATATGACATTTTCAATGATATATATATATTATATATTTTCAATGAACATTTTATTTACATACTCTTTCATTAAAAGCTCATAAATATTAAATTAAGGTAAAATAATTTAATGTTTCAATAAAATATCTTATAAAACTTAATGAACAAAGAAAAAGAGAAATTCGAAAAAAGTAGCAAGAAACGTAAAATATAAAGAATTACTCTGAAATTTATTTAAAGGTCACAAAAAATAGTTTTTTCTAAATACGATTCTACTAAATATTACAAAATCAATTAAGACTATTTGAAACCAACAGAAGCAAATAATGAAGTGATTATAGATTTGTTTACGGATTTTATTTATGATTTTATTTAATAAATTGATTGTGTGTGTGTGATGAACAATCATTTAATAAATTGATTTTTGTCCTTTTCTGTTTTGAAATTTTTAAAAGACTTACATATTTCGAACACATTTATGGAATTAATTTTATTGTTTTGTCCTAAATGCTAGATATTTTTCCTGATACACAGGCTTTTAAAATAATTAAAACGCAAACAAATTATAAATTGATGATATAAAAATTATGAGATTGAAGTCAATTTTTGGCAAAACATTAACTAATATTAATTTATTTTAATTATGGCTTCTTGACTGTTCTATGCAAGAATAATGGTTTTAACTTTTACATTAATGAAATCCACTGTTATTATAAATTTTCATTTTACAAAATATTAATTTTACCTTGCTTGTGGCATATGAATATGATTTTTAAAAAAAATGCTGCGAAACAGAATCCATTACGGATGTTTAAGGAAACCTTCAAGGAGTTTCCAGTTCTTTGCTGTCAAAGAAACGATTTATCTTGTCTAACTGATAAGATCTCTCCATTCGAATTAAAAATCCCAAAATTTATTTTAGCCACTACTGAACTAGGATCCAACCTGCTGAACAAGGTTATATCCTAGCATTTCCCACAAGCTTGGCGTGAATACTTTTTGTTGGCGATAAATTTCGCCAGACTTGTTAATCCTACATTGTTATACCAGATATGATAAACCTAACTATTTCTATAATTCTTATTTCGCCATTTTGTTTTGCCTAGGCGTTTTTTTTTTTTTTTTTTTTTTTTTCCCCTTTTTTTTTTCCTTGGGTTTTTTTTTTTTTTTTTTTTTTTCCCCACTTTGATACCAAGTTAGGCTCTCCTAGAAGTTTACCTCTGTACTAAAAGATAAGTGTTCCTATTTTTAACTTTTTTTTATATTTTTAACTTAACATTAATAGGTCATTTGTAGAATATAAAACAATTATATTTATTGATAAAATAAGCGTACTCGTGATTTGCTGCAACTTCGTGACTTTATTATCGATGTTCTTCTTCGTTACAGCTGATTTCTTATTAGCCGAAATATAAACAAAAAATTAGTGTTGCCATTCCTAACTTATAAGCGCTTAAGCTATATTCCATGTCTATCGACATGAGTGCTCCAAAAATTTACGAAATTTCTTCATACATACATAAATATGACCATCTATCAATGTAAGAATTGATGAACAGTATATTTCTGTAAGTGTTTCAAAGAGATTATAAATTATTCTATGGGTTCCTCATAGGATAATTTATAACCTCATTGAAACATACTTAATAGGATAATTTTATATGAGATAATTAATAACACTTTATAAAGTCTCAGGAGAGTTTTAATCAGTTAAATTATCAACAACATGCGCCAAAGCATGTAGAAAACAAACTGAATGTTCAACGACGTCTCAAAACAGTCCTTAACAGCCAACTAACCCATAATGTGTATGAAACTATGTAAAGAATACATTTTGAATGTTCAGCAATTCTCAAAACAGTCTTTAGTTACTTCCACAACACAGAACAAAGTTCTTGGAGAATCGTTCTTAGTTCTTATGGAATGTTCCATAAGACCTTATTTCAGCTGCTTAGTTATTCACAACTTTATTAAATATGTAAAAAATGCATTATGCATGTTCAACAAAATCTCAGAACATCTTTATAAAGAAAAATGTGACTATAGAAAAAGAACAATGTTTTTCATTTTAAATACTAATATTTTTCTTAACAAATTTTTTGTTAGAAATATTTTTTAAAAGTATAACTTAAAAATGTTCGTATAGTTTCAGCTTAATATTTGCAAATATATTCTATTTCTTTTACATAAAATTGTTTTCTTTTTGAAATGTGGTTTATTTTATTATCATTATTCTATTTTTATAGATTTATGATGTATCTTAAGAACAACAACCACTTCTTTTCAACCAATAGGAAAAGTTTGGGTTATTTTTAAATGCCTTCTTCAAATACTATTTAAAGTGAAATAAAATGTCTGATGTTTAAGAAATTTTATGGCGTGATCATTCGATACGCATTATGAATCGCAGTTAAATATCATTTCAACTTATTCTCTAACAAGATAAATCACAAATCTTACAAGCAGAAACTTGGACTAAAAATCCCAGTATTTAATATTAACATACAAGTGCCGAATGGCTGAACTGTATGGATCACGTGACGTATCAGACTAATGATGTATCTTCATTATGCATTCTCTTTTTTTTTATAAGAAGCGCATCATTAATTTTCAAAAAAACATTATAACAAATGATTCAAAATGGCAAGAAAGAAATGCAATCCCAGACAAAAAGTCTCAAGAAAAGAAATGCCCTCACACAAAAGAACTAATTAATTGTCCTTGCAGAGACTAATAAAAAAAAGGACTAACTGTATTTAAATGTAAAGATTGTCGAATTAATGAATATCTAAACAAACTTCTCTTTTTTTACTAGATTATTTTCTGGAATCGAGACTTAATGCTTGTAACATTTTAGGGACAAAAAACAGAGCTTTAAATTTTAGTTATATTTAACTATGTTTGAAAATTTTAATTATTTTAACTGTGTTTCTTTAATTTAAATTTTATTTATAGTCTATCAATCAGACTTAATGTAGTTATGCTCCATGTAGACATCAATGAACAAAGATAAATCAATGAACAATCAGAATGAACAATCAGAACAATCATCAATAAACAATCAGATAAACTGACATGCAAAGAGGAAATACAGACTATATAGCCTTAATCTTATATAATCAAACTTGTAATTGCGCTCCATGTAGTTTATCTGATTGTTAATTGATGATTGTTCTGATTGTTCATTCTGATTGTTCATTGATTTATCTTTGTTCATTGATGTCTACATGGAGCATAACTACATTAAGTCTGATTGATAGACTATAAATAAAATTTAAATTAAAGAAACACAGTTAAAATAATTAAAATTTTCAAACATAGTTAAATATAACTAAAATTTAAAGCTCTGTTTTTTGTCCCTAAAATGTTACAAGCATTAAGTCTCGATTCCAGAAAATAATCTAGTAAAAAAAGAGAAGTTTGTTTAGATATTCATTAATTCGACAATCTTTACATTTAAATACAGTTAGTCCTTTTTTTTATTAGTCTCTGCAAGGACAATTAATTAGTTCTTTTGTGTGAGGGCATTTCTTTTCTTGAGACTTTTTGTCTGGGATTGCATTTCTTTCTTGCCATTTTGAATCATTTGTTATAATGTTTTTTTGAAAATTAATGATGCGCTTCTTATAAAAAAAAATGAGAATGCATAATGAAGATACATCATTAGTCTGATACGTCACGTGATCCATACAGTTCAGCACTTGTATGATAACATTAAATACTGGGATTTTCAGTCCAAGTTTTTGCTTGTAAGATTTGTGATTTATCTTGTTAGGGAATGAGTTGAAATGATATTTAACTGCGATTCATAATGCGTATCGAATGACCACGCAATGAGACTTCTTAAACATCAGACATTTTATTTCTCTTTAAATAGTATTTGGAGAAGGCATTTAAAAATAACCCAAACTTTTCCTATTGGTTGAAAAGAAGTGGTTGTTGTTCTTAAGATACATCATAAATCAATAAAAATAGAATAATGATAATAAAATAAACCACATTTCAAAAAGAAAACAATTTTATGTAAAAGAAATAGAATATATTTGCAAATATTAAGCTGAAACTATACGAACATTTTTAAGTTATACTTTTAAAAAATATTTCTAACAGATAATTTTTTAAGAAAAATATTATGTTGGGGAAAAAGTTATCCATTATTTTTTCGGTAGACGTCTGTTGTGATCGATATCTCGTGAGGTATCTATTTAACAATTTCAGATTTATGCTCGTTGGAAAGGTGATATTTGTCACTAAAATATCCTCTTGAGGTTTTTTGTTTGATTAATTCAATTACGAGTACAAGGTTTTAAAAATGGAAGACAACAAACAGAAAATTCGATACATTTTCGTTTTTCTCTTGTAACGGCGAAAAAGATAGCCGGGTGGCTAAAATTGTGAAAGGTGTTTATCTTCCTATATAAGACTGTAACAACCAGTTACGTACAATTTTTGTTTCGTCGATATTGTTCGGGTATTTTTGATGTTAGAGATGCACCTCGCATGTGGATACAGCATCGTCGAAAATGTCTATAAAATATCAAAAATGATCGAAGTTAACCGCATGTCATCAGTCGTAACGCGCAAGACCTAAAAATCTACATGAAAGCTGTTTTAAACCTTTTTACAAAGTGAATCCAAAAGAAGTTACATAAAGTTCAAGTAAAAATAATGGATTTCTTTTTCCCCAACCTAATATTAGTATTTAAAATGAAAAACATTGTTCTTTTTTCCATAGTCACATTTTTCTTTATAAAGATGTTCTGAGATTTTGTTGAACAGGCACAATGCATTTTTTACATATTTAATAACGTTAATAACTCAGCAGCTGAAATTTGCTCTAAGGTCTTATGGAACATTCCATAAGACCTTAGAAAGATCCTCCAAGAATTTTGTCCTGTGTTGTGGAAGACACTAAAGGCTGTTCTGAGAATTGCTGAACATTCAAAATGTATTCTTTATATAGTTTCATACTCATTATGGGTGAGTTGGTTGTTAAGGGCTTTTTTGAGAATTCGTTGAACATTCAGTTTATTTCCTACATGCTTTTGCACATGTTGTTGATAATTTAACTGATAAAAACTCCCCTGAGACTTTATAAAGTGTTATTAATTATCTTATATAAAATTATATCCTATTAAGTATGTTTAAAAGAGGTTATAAATTATTCTATGAGGAACCCATTGAATAATTTATAATCTCATTTAAACACTTACAGAAATATATTGTTCATCAATACTTACATTGATAGTAGGTCATATTTATGTATGTATGAAGAAAATCCGTAAATTTTTGGGGCACTCATGTCGATAGACATTGAATATAGCTTAAACGCTTATAAGTTAGGAATGGCAACACTAGTTTTTTGTTTATACTTCGGGTAATAAGGAACCAGCTGTAACAAAGAACGTTTATAATAAAGTCACGAAGTTTCGAGCACGCTTGTTTTATCAATAAATATTTGTTTTATATTCGACAAATGACATATTAATGTAGTGTTAAATATAATAAAAAGAGCTAACAATAGAAACTCAACACTTATTTTTTGTAGTTCGGAGATAAACTTCTAGGAGAGCCTAACACGGTGTCAAAGTGAAAAAAAGCGCCAAGGCAAAACAAAATGGCGAAACAAGAATTATAGAAATTGTTAGGTTTATCATATCTGGTATAACAATGTAGGACTACCAAGTCTGGCGAAATTTATCGCCAACTAAAATTATACACGCCAAGGTTGTGGGCTCTACTAGTATACAACCTTGCTCAGTAGGTTGGATTCTAGTTCAGCAGTGACTAAAATAAAATTTGGGATTTCCTATTCGAATGGAGAGATCTTATCGGTTAGACAAGATAAATCGTTTCTTTGACAGCAAAGAACTGGAAACACCTTGATGGTTTCCTTAAACATCCTTAATGGATTGCTGTTTCGCAGCATTTTTTTAAAAGATTCTTAGATATACTCATATGTCACAAGCAAGGAAAAAATAATATTTTTTAAAATGAAAATTTAGAATAGTAGATTTCATTAATGTAAAAGTTAAAACCATTATTTTTGCATAGAAAAGTCGAGAAGCCATAATTAAAATAAATTAATATAAGTTAATGTTTTGCCGAAAATTGACTTCAATCTCATAATTTTTATATCATCAATTTATAATTTGTTTGCGTTTTAGTTATTTTAAAAGCTTGTAGATCAAGCAATATATAAAGCATTTTGTGTGGATAAAACATAATAACATTAATTCCATAAATGTGTTAAGTTTTTTAGTTTTTAAGTTTTTTAGAAATTACAAAACACAAGAGGACAAGAATCAATTTATTAAATGATTGTTCATCACAAACACACAATCAATTTATTAAATAAAATCATAAATAAAATCCGTAAACAAATCTATAATCACTTCATTATTTGCTTCTGTTTGTTTCAAATAATCTTAATTGATTTTGTAATATTTAGTAGAATCGCATTTAGAAAAAACTATTTTTTTGTGACCTTTAAATAAATTTCAGAGTAATTCTTTATATTTTACGTTTCTTGTTACTTTTTTCGAATTTCTCTTTTTCCTTGTGCATTAAGTTTTATAAGATATTTTACTGAAACATTAAATTATTTTACCTTAATTTAATTTTTATGAGCTTTTAATGGAAGAATATATAAATAAAAATGTTCATTGAAAATATATATATATCATTGAAAATGTCATATATATATTTATTGTCATATATTTTCAGTGAGGTATATATCTCATTAAAAATGTCGAATGTTGGATACAGCACCAGAAAATAGGAAACAAAGATTTTGGGGTCTTTGATCAGCACCTAATCGACAAAATCAGAATTTAAATAATCACCAAATTTTTAGATTTATTTATCACAAAAAAGTGTAGCACATTTTTTAATTTAAAATAACCACTAAAGGGGATTTTTCCCCCTTAAAGTTTATTGAATTGTTCAATAAATTTATGTGAATGATTAAAAGTCAAAACTTTACATTACATTGAATAATTTTGTTTTGGAAGAAATCCATTTCTAAATATAAAATCAATTCAAATATTGAATGTAGCTTGTCATTTATTTATATATTGATTCATATGGAATTACAATGAAATTAATTGCATTATATTTATATGTTTTTTTTACGCCTATTTTTTATGTTCCTCAAAAGCTTTTCATCATAAATTTTAGATGTCACGTGTTTTCGTAGAAGTTTTTATTGATATTTTACAGCTCACTAAAAATTAGTTTCTGATTTTTTTTTTTTTTTTTTTTTTTAACTTACCGCAAAAGTTAATCTAAAACCACAAATAAAGCTTTTAAATATCTTTAATATTTTTACCAACTGCAAGAAAATTGTTAAGAACATGGTTACTGGCGCCATCTATGAACTTTGTAAGAACATGAAACAGACATGTTTCCAAGGCATTTTTGAAAATAATTAAAATATTGAAACTCCCTTAAATTTTTGTAATTTTTGGGGCAGTATGAAACTGACAGGAATTTGAGGATGTTGCATATTTTTTCTCTTGTTTTATATAATAGTAAGATGATTCAATAGCAAAAAGGAATTTTCATACTAGTAAATTACATTTTTCTTAAAAATTGATAAAATAAGTAAAGAGAATTTTTAAATGTAAAGTACAATTAGAGTAATATTTTATTAATTAAAAAAATATCATTTCTCTAGAAAGAATATTATGAATTTTTCAAATTTATGGACTGTTAGAAAAATTCTACATTAGTACCTGAAAATATTTTATCAAGAATTTATTGCAATGAAACAGCATATTAAAATACTTATGAAAAAAATTGAAATTTAATTATTATTAAATGGACTTCTCTCACTCCTTTAATTAAAAAAATGTTAAAGCATGTTGCTTTATAGAAGATGTTTTAATGTCTTTAATTATTTTTCAAAGATAATTTATTTATCGAATTACATGAAAAATAAAAATTCTTTTCAATTATGTTTACGTAACAACTATTCCGCTGATGACATTATTGAATAAAAAAATACATTATATCCACTGACTAAGATTTTTGGTAAATATATATTTTATAATTTAACCAAAATATGAATAAAGTTAGCATAAATATTAATAAAATAATTTAAAGAAATTAAATTATTATTGAGGAACGCAATTTAATACCTTACAGCAGACTAATGATAGAATATTGCTTTTCATATTAAGACCTTCTGTGTTCGATTCAAGGTCAAGAATTGGCGAGGCGTGTTGAGAATCTGCTTTATATATTATCTTTTGCCTTGGGTTGAATAAGTGGTTGTAAAATTTCTGAGTTTCTTCTTTTGCAACGTGCGAGTTGATCCATTCATCATGAAAATTTTGCCCATGGAACAATATATAGTGAAAGTTAAAAAGTTTTAGAACAAGCTTTTGTTGTTAAACAGAAGCCAATTGCGACATCGTTCTCCAGGATGTCAAACAATCGAAACATGTTCAGACGATATCTTCAGATTGTTCTTTTTAAAATATATCCCCGCGTTCAAAATATTTAGAATTCTTTTTCAACATCCTAAAAACACACAAAACAATTATAATACTTAAAATTTTGATATTCCATAGTTAAAAAACACTTGAAGTTTCTAGGACCAAAAAACCTACTTTAAGGTCAAGTTGATTTGATGATTTATTTGAACTCGTATCCATGAAATAACTCAGAAGATAGGTTCTAGTTCAAATTTAAATTTAAACTATTACCAGATGAGAATGAAACGATTACCTAATTCCTAGTTATATAATCATCAAAGTAAAATAATTGTTTTTATAAAATATTAGCTAAAACTGAAATTTTCACGAAGGTCCAAAACGTTGTTAAAAAATTTCTTCAGACATTGTTAGATACATTAAATTCAATTCTACTTCTGTACTTGTATTTTGTCTGTCCAGTATTTGTAATACACTCTTGATCACGGAGCTCTTTCTTTGGCTCACTTTGTAATCACGCCATTTTTGGCGACTTTTTTTTTCTTGTAAGTTTTCAGTGCGGAAGAACGCCAACATACTAACGCTGTGAAAACATGCAGCAATAAACGCTTTTGTCTTTAATGAGCGCAATCTTCGCACATTTTGGTCCTTAGCGACCTGGAGATGAACTAGATCTTATGGAAGAAATTTTATATGTGAGAATTGAATATAATATAATAAATTTAGATTACTAAGATGAATGATATGACAGCGCTAAATCGAAAGCACGGCGCCATCAAAAGCCAGCGGAAGAAATTAAATGATGTCATTGTAGAAGGGCAAGATGAATTGGATATTTCTGAACTTCAGACTTAATTGGATATTTTGCTTACTATACAGTAGAAATTTGAAGCGCTTAAGAATGAATACTACAAAATCGCAAAGGAAGAAGAATTCCTAAATGTTGAGCCTCTCTTTACGAAGTGAATGATGACATTCAAAAATTAAAGATAAACCTAAAAAAAATTGGAAATATGCAAAACAAAAGTGTTGAAGAATCTATTATCATTGATCAAAAAAGGCTTTTATAAAGCTTCCGAAAAAGAAGCTTCATAAAAGCCTTTTTTGAGGAATGGAACTTGTTCAAAAACACAATTTAATAGCCAAACTAGTGAAAATCCTGAACTCTCTGAAAATGAAAAATTGTATTATTTACGCGGATTGCTTATGAGAGAAGCTAAAATCTTAGAAACTACTGACGATAATTTTTCTTCTCTCTTTAAAGCTTTAGAGCAACGTTATGAAAACAAAAAGTAATTCTTAAGTGTCACATCAAAAACATTTTAAATCTCCATCCATTAAAGCATGAATCAGCAAAAACATTTACGGAACATATGGGATACCATTTGGAAAAATTTTAGATTTCGCTAGAGACCAATACTTTGTTTTTAAATGCTATACTTGATAAATTAGATCGAGACACTTGTAAGCAATTTGAATTAACGTTGAAAGACAACAAAGTATCTGAAAATAATAATTTTCTAGAATTTTTAGAAAAGAGGTGCCAAACTTTAAACAATATTAACACAAACATTCCATCTAAAATTATTGCCGCCGACAGATCAAAATCTTTATTGAATTAAAAAAAAAAAAAAAAAAAAAAAAAAAAAAGACAAATATCCTAAATTGCGTTATTGTTTGGAAATTGAAACACATTCGCTGTATCATTGATTGTATTTAAAAGAATGAAATTATTCGAAAGTTAGATATAGTTTAAAAAAATCGGGTGTGTAAAAATAACTTAAGTGGATTTCATTCATTATTTAGATGTAACGAAAAATTTTTGTTTCGTTTGTATAAGAAAATTAGATCGTCACACACTCCTTCATAAATATCCCACGCCTCAAATGACAAGTAGCCATAACATCCGAGAGAATGAACTCATACTCTCGACGCCTACGCAACCTCAAGAACGAAATCAACAAATTAACAGTTCAAAATCAACTGATAATGCAGGTGCCAGAAAATCGCTTTCTTTTTTTGTAACGGAAAGAAGGGTATTTTAATAAACACGGCAATAATGTATGTCAGATATATATGGAAGAGGGGATTCAAACTTTTAAGAGGCATCCTTGACTCTGTCAGTGAGTCATGTTTTCTTTTTTTTTTTTCAGCTGAGGCAGATTTATTAGGTTTGAGAAAAGAAAAATAAATATCCTAATTGTGGTTTGAATAATTCATGGATAAACATAAAGATAAAAGCTTCAGCTCTTTTTATTGAATAAAAATAAGGATTCAGATTGAGTAGATTTAACAATTGTTACTAAGATAACAAGCTTCACACATTCTAAAAAATTAAATATTTCAAACTTAAATATTCCAAATGAAGTTAAACTAGCTGATTCATAGTTATATTAGTTTGGGGAAAAAGAAATTCATAATTTTTACGTGAACTTTATGTAATTTCTTTTGGTTTCACTTTGTAAAAAGGTTTAAAACAGCTTTCATGTAGATTTTTAGGTCTTGCGCGTTACGACTGCTGACATGCGGTTAACATCGATCATTTTTGATATTTTATTGACATTTTCGACGATGCTGTATCCACATGCGAGGCGCATCTCTAACATCAAAAATACCCGAACGGAATCGACGAAATAAAAATTGTACGTAACTGGTTGTTACAGTCTTATATAGGACGATAAACACCTTTCACAATTTTAGCCACCCGGCTATCTTTTTCGCTGTTACAAGAGAAGAACGAAAATGTATCGAATTTTCTGTTTGTTGTCTTCCATTTTTAAAACCTTGTACTCGTAACTGAATTATTAAAACAAAAAACCGCAAGAGGATATTTTAGTGTCAAATGTCACCTTTCCAACGAGCATAAATTTGAAATTGTTTGATAGATACCTCACGAGATAGCGATCACTACAGACGTCTACCGAAAAAATAATGGATTACTTTTTCCCCAAACTAATATATTCCGCAAAATATAGACATTCTTTTAGGTGCAGAATTGTTATTTGTATTATTGAATGACGATAAAATATAGCTAGCCCACAACCTATTCTTACAAACAAGTTGTTTCGGTTATCTTGTTTCAGGTGTTATTACAAACAATCCTTCGAAACATTGTTTTTTAAATAAAAACTTAGACTTTCTTTATAAAACTCTCCAATTTTTTTTGGAAAATTGAAGAAGTAGAAACTAACGAAACTTGCAACGATTATTTAAGGTATTGTAACGAATATTTCGTATAAATTTCAACGCGAGGGCTAAAACCTCTAGAGGAAATTATTTAAACGCTCTACTGAGCAAGGGAAGAGTGCTTCAGGACGATCTCTTCACAATTCTAATTAGATTTAGAAAACATGCTTTTAAGGGTACGCTCCGCGAGATTAAAGCTTGAAAATATTTTAACAAGTCAATAGAAATCACGAACATCTCCATTCACTGATACTGACGAATTTTCAGTTTTAACTTCATGCCATTTTCTAATAGGAAAACCTATAAATTTTTATCTCAGAACTTAATTTCATTGACAAAGGAGACAATTCTCTTACTAGAATACAAAGGATTAAAAAATTAGTACAAACTGTTTGGAAAGATTGGCAAAACAGTCATTTGAGCCATTTACAGCAGTGCTCTAAGTGGCCGCTTAAAAAACAAAATTTATGTCCTGGTATGTTAGTTTCAGTAAAGGACGTTCAGTTTCAAGCTTACCAGAGGTCATTAGGTCAAATCATTAAAAAATTTCAGACACATACTGTAATGTCAGAGTAGCACGTCGAAGACCAGTTTTCGAAGACCTACCTCTAACATTTGCAATTTGCCTGTTGTAGATAATTTTCAATCAAATTGAAAGGTTCATTTGTATTTGTTGAATCATTGTGCTAATTGTATTCATTATCCCAATTATAATTATTGTTATATTTTGTATATATGCTAATTAGGGATGTAAGTTTACATAATTTTCCCTTTGAATCATATGCATATTTCTACACCACGTGTGATGTTCCGTATTTGCAATATATACCCTTGACTACAAACCACCTTCCTTGGCGCACTTTGTAATGACGCCATTTTTGGCAACCTTTTTTTTCTTTTATGTTTTCAGTGAGTAATTATCATTTGGAGTTTTTAGGAGATAACAAACGTGAAATAAATGAAGGAGAAATCAATGGTTCTATAGGCAAAAAGAATAAATAAAACAAAATAAACAAAGCTGCACACGAAAACAAAATGAAGATGGTAAAAATAAACAAAGCTGCTCACATCATTCAGTATGATATGAGAATAACAAAAGCAAAACAATTATAATAAATTCATTGAACAAAGGATTGGTCCCAATGGAGAAAAGCAAGAATGCTACTCAATTCATTGAGCTTTGTTGGATTATAACAGAAATGAAGAATAATATTGAGAGAAAAATAATTCAATTGGAGAAAAACATGAACAAAAAACAATCATTGGGCAACTCAATGATTTGAATAAGATTCAATTGATTGAGCAACAATTATGATAAATTTACTGAGCTTTAAATCTTTGATTTTATCAAAAGAACATAATAATAAAACAATGTTGTTCAATTCATTGAGCATGTTGGTTTCTTGGGGATAATGAAAGTAAAATGATAAGGAAAGATTTAGCGAGAAATCATTGATTTTATGAGAAATAACAACTATAAATTAATAAAACAATCTATCTAAAACTATTTTTGAGTAATTGCATTATAAGGATAATTGTTGGCTCTAACATTTTTATTAATTATAACATTAATTGCAGATAGCATGATAATAATTTAATAAACAGTTGTCAATTTTGTTTAAAAGATGCTTGCTTCATGAACGAAATATCCAAAATATGCAGACTGTTAATTAGAAAAAATGTTCCAGTTAAAACAAGAAAATAGTTTTACTAATTAAATTAGGAGGAGACCGGAAGGGCATGTCATTTTTGTTCATTAAGGAATCACTTTCTCTTATTGTCAAAGAAATTAGGGGCATTTTCAGTTTCCTCTATTTTTGAAAATAATTTCAATGGCAATAGAAATTGGATGTATCAATTTCTATTGCTAAAAATGTAAATGAAAAATAAACATTCAGATAAGAAACTAATTAAATATACTCAATATGCAAAAAAGATACACAAACCAAGTGAAATTAACGCACTCTTTGGCATAGGATTTGTGTGCACGAAGAAACATTTATGAGAGCAAATCAATTGATGAGAGAAAATTTATGAGAGAAAATTTTACTTAGGTAAGAATAATGTTGATACAAGTAAGTAATTATAAAATCAAAGCAAAATAATCATTTATTGTATAAAAAGTTGTATGAATGGAGTTTTCTTATTATGTTAAGATACCTCTAGCATGAATGCACAGTGTGATACGGTTTCATATTGAGAATCACAAGTCACATATGATGTTCTGCAACATATTGTTCTTTGACAGCTAGCTTCACATTATACAAAACTCACAGTCTGTCCAACTTGTATCCTAAATGATTCCTGATAAGCTATATCGGTGGCTTATCTTGCCACTGATATAGCTTATCTATTATATCTGGGGGTTGAGTAGTCTAGGAGAGGGTGGAAATGTGTGGAGAATGTTCTGCGAAATCCTTGCAGTGTGTAAGAAAGAATCGTCCTGTTGAAAAGGCTGAGCTAGGGAATTTTGCAATGAATGGCAACACATATGGTTGAAGAATATCGTGTTCATGCCTCTGGACTGTCCTGGTGCCGTGTATGAATAGTAAGGGAGGACTGTCTGTCGTATGGGATGGCACATGATGCAATCACACCAACTGTGACAGCGGTAAGTCACTATATATCGAAAAACCATTGGTCCTCCACACATGTAGACGGTTGCTATCACTGCTCAAATTAAATCTAAATTCGTTGAAAAAGATGACCTGTTTCTATTCAGTTTCAGTTTAATCTCTTGAAGCATGACATGATTCCAAATGGATGCGAATGGGCGTCACTGTCAGTATACACTATGGGCGCTGAGACAGCAACTATCATTCAGCAAGGTGTCTTGCAATGATATGGAACAACACAACGATCAGAATGAAGGTACTACCTTTGTATGAATGACGGACAATGAGAGAGTTGATACTATGCATGTTTTTCGCGTGATGTGAGGATCTTCTTGACTATTGGTCATTCGAGATGATCTTTATTCTATATGCATTGTAATAGACCTGTCAGATATCCACTAACTCTAACAACTTCTCCCAGTAAAGTCGAACAACATAGGTAGCAAGGTACTTGCCAAGCTTTCCTCAGATTTTTATAATTCCTAAAAAATTTAGATGGTAAATATCACAAAACAAGTATCTACTATTAATGTTATCTTGAGATAATTACAACAACTCTATACAAGTAATATTTACAATGATTACCGTTGGTAGTGGTACCTCTAGGGCCTAGCTTGATTCCTAACCACCGTGCTTTCCAAATGGGTATTTAAAGAAGAGAGGAAGTCTTCGCTAAATTCCTTGGAAATTGCATTAATTTGCCTATGGGAAACCATGGTGGATATGCAACCGTCTTGATCGAAGAGTGACGCGCAACAGACTAATCACCTTTCGAAGTCTGAAAGCTGCCCTAATTTTCTCCAAAAGTGGTGTAATGGCATCTGTCATTAAAAAACGTCTCTCTGTAATGTATTAAACCCATGGAAACAAGCTCTGTTTGCTTGTTTTATAATTAAATTGAGGATTATTTATTGAATGTTCAAAAGTATTTATGGAATGCTCAGTCACGCTGCATTTCTAATCATGTACACTCCTGTCTGACACATACTTTCGTGCCAACTTTCATAACAATTCCAGTCTTACTTTCTGGGGGGGGGAGGAAATTCTTATAATTATGAGTAAATATAAAAGGTATACAAACTGTATCAAAACTGAATTTAAAAATAGAAAAGCAATATTTTTTACAAACTACATAAGTTGGAAAATAATCACATCATTAAAATAATTATATAAGATATTCATATATCATTAAAATAATAACATAATATAAGATAATACTATATTCCTCTCATAGGATGAAAATGCGTGTTATTCAAACTAACTCTCTAATTCTCTTTAAAGGTGATTTCAGAATTAAATGATATGTGATTTGCATAAAAAATTAGATATATTTGTTTACTATGTTTTAATAAAAAAAACTAAATACATTCATATATACAGTTAAATAAATATAAGTGATCTCTAATATACCAAAATATGAATTTAGGCACATAGCGATACATTTATTAAATTTAGTTGAAGACATTAAATCATTTATTACTTATGTATTAATTCTATACTGTTGGGTTTATATCTAATATCTTCATAATAATATGTCAAAGAAAGTTAATAAAACAGCGATTAAAACTACAGTTAATCAAATATTTTCAATGGTGACTACGTAAAAACAATTAACCACAGAAATTTAAGCACGTACAATTCCACTAATAAATTTTTGTTCACTGGAATTAAAAGTGTTTGGTTGGATCCTAGTTACTGATGAATGATTCTTGTTGAACTAGGATAGGTTTTTACTTTCTGTATACATTTCTAACAAAAAGAAGGGTTACTTATAAGGGTTTTTTTTCCTTTGAAACACGTGAATATTGTCCACATTCTACGAAAAATATTTCCTTGAATGTTTGACAGCCTTCAGCTCAAAGCCTGGAATGAATGTGCTGGAAATAAGAGATTCTTAATTATTTTTAACTGACTCAATACATTGAAGAATTCAATTTAAGAATCGCTTGCTAAGATAAAGAAAAAAATCTCCCCAAATCATAAACTTTTGGTGATGAAGTGCCATTTGGCAAAAAATTTATCTCGCTCGTATTCTGCACTGCAGGAATTTTCCAGATTTCCTCGGTACAATTTTATCAGTCATCTTTTTCTAGATTGATTAAGAACTTTAGACCAAGATTTAATAGAAGATCTATGATAATTCTTACATTTATTAATATGTAGAATTTTTTTCAAATGATAATGTATACAGTCACATTCTGTAGTTTGCAAACTCAGAAAAAACAATGATAATAAGAAACTCATCACTATCTTCTAAAAAAAAATGTTTTTTCTTTTCTTATAATATTTTCTTGAATCGTGTGAAAATATGTGGTATGCTTTTTTAAGTAACAATTTTTATGTCTTTTAGACTAAAGACTTATAACTTCTCTTGATAAATAAAACTATCGGCAAATATTGTAATAATTTCTTTCGCTAGATCAACGTTTCATTGTTTCCAATCTATATAGAGAGGATATTGAATTTCAGGCTATTCTAACAGCTTTTATAATCTTCTGAAAGAAAAAAACTAAATCTCTCCTCTCTTTCTGCAATACACAACATCATATATACATACGAACACACACATCGTGCACGCAAGAAAATATACACATAAACGCAAGTAAACATAAACATGCACGAAAGTGAAATTTTATGAAAATTAAATTTAATTAATGGCGTGAACATTTAAAAGTTATGAATGCACTTTTATATCATTATCTTTTAGAGTCTTTACATTTCATATTTATAAAATCAGCAAGTAATTAATTAAATAAATAATTTATTTAAATCATAATAAAATATAAATAAAACCAAAAATAATTGGCGTTTACTATTAAATATCTTTCTCATCAGTAAGTAGAGATATTATTTTTAGAAAATGGAGCCTTGTATTTATTTGTTTTACACAGTATTTTAATTTTTAAACGCTTTCAATATCAAAGCCTCATATCTTACCTAACGTAAAAGATTAAAAAAATTAATTTCCCTGAAAAGCTTCCGGAATGTTTTAAGATTCAGAACTAAATATTATTTATTTTGTTTTCATACTTATTAAAATCTCCGAAGAATAATTTACGTCAATTTATGAAAAAAAATATAAGGAAAATTTAGGATAATAATTCTTGTGTTAGTAGAACAATATTCTATTTCAATTTTATTTAAGTACAGTAAAACGCAAAGTAGTGTTGTAAGCTTAATTTTCTTTTCTAAAATAATAAATTAAATAATTGTTCAATGAAACAGTGAAATATAGTTTAGCACAAAGCAAACATGAATAATTTTAATATTTTTACTTTCAACTCAGAAAATGACAAGAATAGTGCTGCCATCTATTGCCTATTGTTTTTTTAAACTTCATCTAGAACATTGATATAATTCCCCGGCTTACGATTTTATTCATTGTAAGTTTCATTATTTAAATTTTAGCTTCTTAACGATTCAATGAAAGAAAATCCTGATCTTTCTTTGATTGATTCAACACATTTTAAGAAAATAAAAGAAAAAAATACTATAAATATTTCATTTCAAAGTGGAGTCGTGTGAGTTTAGGGTCTTATGTCAACATTTATGAATGAAACCATAAAATAATTTAGTATATAAATAATCTAATTTGAGTTTTATTTACATTCAATTTTAATTTTCAATATTTTACACTTTAATTACTCTTATTGTTGTAATTATATATATTTTTAATGTATTTTTAAAACTGGAGATATAAAAAATAAATTCTTTCTCCAAATATCCAAATGATATTTGGAAAATTCCAAAAGAGTATTTAGAAATTTAGTTAAACCTTAAATTTGATAATTAAATGTAAAATTTAATTGTTTTTATATTTAAATATAAAATAATATTTATAAAATTTCATTGTTTTTTATTATATTATTTATATAAATTTTAGGCATGTGTGTTGTTTAAAATATATAAGAATATTTGTGTATGCCTGTGACTTTTGCGAAATTTGAGATAAAAAATAAGTTATGAATTTTTACGGAGCATTAATGAAGTAAGACAGAAATAATTCCTACTTTTTTTAGAGATATTTCATAAACTTATTGTTTCTTCATTTTACTACAATCGCATCTTACAATTTATACATTTTTTTAAAAACTCCGGTTTTCCAAATTTTTGATAATACTTTTTTTTCATATGATTTTTAAATTTAAATTAAAATGTTAAATAATCATGTCATCTTTCATTTTTTAAATTCAAAATTTCAAAAAGGTATTTTATTGATAAATATTAATATTTATGTTTTTCATTCACAATGCAATAATTTCAAGGATTTTTTTTACTTGAGATATTTTCCAATATTTCTTCAAATTTTTGAATTCCTATTAACTCAATAAAAATGCAGCATTTCCTCATCTATACAGAATTGATTGATACAGATAAAAATTTAATTGTCTTGAAAAACTATTGCATTGATATAGATAAAAAATTAATTATTGATATAGATAAAATAAATTGATTAATATAGGTAAGAAATTAATCTAATTTTTTTTCTAATTAGAAATAATTTTAAATTTTATTGAATTTTAAAAGACAATTATTATTTCTCTCGTTGTTGTGATAATAGATGTCTATACTATACTTAAAGTATTTTGTAAAATTAAGATGATCATGATATTGACCAATTTTATTTATTGTCAAAAATGAAAATTTGAATGTTTTATAATTAGTGATAGTAATAATCAAAAATCATCGAAAATTAATTTTTGTCAAAAAAATGTGCTTTTCTTTAAAAAATAAGATATTAACATTAAATGTGTTTAGTTTGGATAAGAAAATACAGATGGCGCCACTAAGTTTAAGTGACGTAACAAATTTTATTCTGCTTTATCTTCTATTGAATGAATGCTTGAGTAAAAGAAGTTTTTTTTAAATAGATCTACTTAAAAAGATGAAAAAGGAAAACGTCGCGTGTCTAAAGATCTAAAAAGACTCGGAAATGCCTTTAATTTTCTGCATGAGAAGGATATTTTTATGTCCTTCAACGTCTAGAGACGCCTTTTTACACCAATTTTATAAATGAATATTTCAATGGTAATTTTACAGCCTTAATAAGGATGACGCCATAATTTTTCTTCCAAAGAAAAACAGCCTATTTTATGTTAAAATGATATTTATATAAGATATGTCTGTCAATAAATTTTTACTGCATTATCTATTCTATCTCTCTCTTCATAAAATAGATTTTACATTTAAATAGATTTTACATTAAAATAGATTTTACTTTTATGAAATGTATATGTAATATATTAAAAAATTTAGTGTTATTTTTATTCAACTATAATTGATTATGTATAGTATAATGTTGTTATATGTACTTTTCTTTGGACAAATAATAAAATTATAAGAATATTGAATGATATCCACAAAATCACATAAAAAGTTAAAAATCGTCATTCCAAAATGTTTTTTAAATATTAATTTCACTATAACTAATCAATAAACATGATAATTTATTTTTCAAGTTGCCAAGAAGTTATAAACTGAACATTAGACAAATGTAAGCAAAATTTGAAATATTACAAATTAAATATTCAGGGAAAGCTTTTATTTGAATATGTGTAAAAATATTAATTTAAAACAAAATGATATGGTAATTTATGAATCAATAATTATATCTCTTAACAAAAGAAAAAGTGAAGGTCAATATAATCCTAATAATATTTGTCCATTATAAATTAGTCGGTGATGAATTAAAAATAGCTTCTTCATTTCGATATTTGGATTATCGTGTATTTGGATTATTGCACTTAAACCGTAATAAGCTCTGATATGAGCTCAATGTAAAATTATTTAGGGCATGATGCATTCCGGAACTATGCTCGCTTCAAAAACGCAGGCGGTTGGTTACGTACTTCATTTCAAAGATGCCATCTACTGTGGTATAGAAAAATTAAATTAGACGTCGGATCCTTCCTTATATATATATTCTTAAATTGTAATTATTATTATTTTTTTAAAGAAAAGAATACTATTTACTATTTATCTTGATTTTTGGAAGAGTGTTATTTTGAATATTATTTACAATTTAATTTTTAATAATTTCGTAAGTATTTCCACATCTCATTCGATTTTATTTTGCTTATGTATGCGTGAGATATCATTTTATACAGCAAAACAAGTAGTCAACAATAACGGTAATAAATAAATAAATAATAATCGTCGTTAAAAAAAGAACTAAATTTCATTATTTTTACAATTGCAGAAAAAATATTTTATAAAATCATAACGCATTTGTTAATTTGAAACATAATGCAGTGATAAAGTTATTGTATTTTCTGGTTATATATAATTCGCGTAGATTAGCATTCAACTTAAGGTTTAATTCGGTAGCAACAAAGTAGCTTAATTACTTAATGAAATTCAGCACATTATAAAAAAAATTAGTATCGAAATCGAAAAAAATTTTGATTCTTGTTTAATTGAATGCATTTTTTAAGTTTGAAAAAGTACTTTACAATTCAAGTATTCCAAATAGAATCTTATATTATAAAATTAATCTTTGTTATAAAAATAATTAATATTAGCACTTAAAGTTATGAACCTTATTATGTATTCAGCAAAATTTCATATTTATATTTTTTTGCGGAGAAAAAAAATATTTTCCTCCACAAACACTGATTATCGTGTGTTAATAATATAAATAGAAATGTAGTTAATGAATTTCAAATTAATCAAACATACGAAAATGGTTAAAATCAATTGTAACCAAAAATTTATTGCAGCCCTATATGAATATAGAAACAAAATAGCAAAAGATATTTAAAATACAAGTTAAAAGCGTACGTTATAATTCGTATCTTTGTTGAAAAGATGTCTAAATATAGCAATTATTATGATATTATCGCTTAGAAATTCAAATTAAATTTTAAATTGAATGAAATGCTGCTGATTAAAATTTTATATTTAGAAACAAAATGTCCGGATAAGAATTTAAATATTAATTTAGAAAAAATATATAAAGTAAGCAAGCAAAATATTTTAAATTATTTTTTGATTCAAGTGAATTAAAAAATATTTGATTAAACTACTTTTGCAAAATATATAATGAAAATTGTGTAAAAAATGTAAAGAAAGAGCACTGAAAATTTAATTATGAGCATAACTTAATAGCAAGAAAGAAAAAAAGTGAAATGGAAAGCAATTACAAAACTTAAAATGAAAGCAAAATTGATGATTATAAAATTACTGCATGAAAAAATGCAATACGAGTATTTTGTCGTTGATTAATTTTGCAGCTACACGCTTATGTTAATAAATCATGAGTGAAATTAAACAACATTTTGTAATTATTTACTTCTAGAATGAGAAAATTGTAAAAGCGAAATTTTTTTATATAAAAAAAAACTTCTGCTTATTACTTAATACATCATCGCGTTTTGTAATCCATAAAATCTTTCCACGTTAACAAATCCCAGTGCGGTATCAACTATTTGGCCATGTCTTAAAAGAGTAACATTGTCGCCAATTGGCGCTAGAAATGTATTTGCATTCTTTAAGTCAATGAAAGAATTTTATTTCTTAAGTTGGCGCTTAATAGGACAATTGAATAATTTTTTTTATACTATATTGTCAGCGATTTGTAATGTCTTAATAAGATATCAAACATAGTTTATGATATGTCTAAGTTTAATATCTTATCGGCACTGATTTAATGTCTAATGATATGATACTTATTAAATTTAGGTATTATATCTTTTACGGTATCATACCAAAAACCAGTTTAATAATTTCTGTTTGACGTATGCCATTTGTACTGTTTTAAAATATTTTATTCGCTTCTTTTTATCCTATATAATGTTTTATCTTTATACTTTAAATTTAGTCGATATTGTTACATTATAGTCATCATCATATCAATATCGATTTAACCCTTCTTTGCATGATTTTTTCTTTATTGGTGAAATTAATCAAGTTGATATAATTAATGTTCAAAATTAAAGGAAAAATGGTTAAAAAAATCTTAGTATATATTTATAGTATAAATTTAGCAAAAACAATATGCTAAAAATTTCCATCAACATCCAAAGTTAGATCATTAGCTTAGTACTAAATAGAAATAAAAGAGGAAAATAACAGAAACACGTGTTACAAACCTTTCTTCCACTCATTTTCAATTGTTTAGCAATAGAAACTCTAATATAATAAAACAAAATTATAAACGAAATCATACGTTTATTGCAACTACAATTATTTCTTTTTATGCAATGGACATTAAAAAGGTATCCAAACACGATCAACTTATAGTGAACTTGTTCTTTTATATAATTTTTGGGCATTATAGGTTATGATGGAAATTTCCACCATTATGCAAAGAAGGGTTAAGATCTATTATTTATCTGATCATATTTATATTGATTTAATATATTCTACTTACCGTACTTACACACAGTCTATTTAATAATCTCTATTTTCCATATAATATTAGTACCAATTTAAATGCTATTAATTTATATGTATAAGTAAATCATTTATATTTTTTACTGTTATTGTCTTAATGGTAAGACTTCTTGATCGGAAAATTGAATTAGGAAATGTTAGAAACCCTTAGAACTTGTCAAAGAAGAATTAATTGACAAGTTTAAATTTTCTGAAAGCAAATTGTAGAGAGTTATTGACCTGTCAACAACTCAGGAGATCTTATATATAAGATATTACGAGAGAATAAACAAAAACATTCATAATTTATTTTGAAAGTTCCCACTTTAACAATTTTTTAAGTTATTTCTTAATTAATTTTCAATAACTAATTTTGTTTAAATTGTTAAGTAAAGGAATGTTTGCATATATGGATATTCGTGGTTTCATGCCAATAAAATACAAATAAAAGAAGAAACCTTACAAAAATTGAAGAACCATTTCCTTTTAGGCAAGAAAAAAATTATTATAAGCTGTATCTGAATTTAAGTAACAATGTGCTTCATTAATTTCATATTTAATTTATAAGAAATTT
>JAPDSC010006603.1:96534-112530 GCA_026290005.1 Latrodectus geometricus
ATATCAATATACTGTAATAAAAATAAACCTTGGAAAATATTTTAGCATTAAAATAATATGTAATCTCTTCGTTCTGTACTTCTGTTGTTGCATAAAAATTCATTCTCCAAACCAAAAAAGATAGATCCAGTAAGGTTCGCTTATAAAATATTTTTAATTCTGCCCAACATTATAAGTGTTAATTTTGATTTTATTCAATATAAAGTAATTAATTTGTTATTTTAGAATGATAAAATAATTTGGAAAAAAAGAAAATCTGATTTGTTCTTTTCGTAGAAATTAGTTTCTTTATAAATATACTGTAATAAAAATAAACCTTGGAGAATATTTTAGCATTAAAATAATATCATGTAATCTCTTCGTTCTGTAGTTTTGTTATTGTATAACAATTCAACCTCCAAACCAAAAAGATCGATCCAGTAATAACTTTTCTATATTGATCGTTCCGTCTTTAGTATTCATGGCTACGTTCGGGACATTAAAAGCGACGAGATTCCTCTTTAAACAGTTTCCATGACAAGGTCCCATAATAGGTTTGACATCGTGACAGCAACACTACCCTCTTCGCCCATTACCTTATTCCTAACCGCAAGAATCTAAAGATTCTTCGATCTAGAGGGGAAAAAAAAGGAACGTGTTCCATTATGTAAATGGCCGCCACTAATTATTGCTACCTGCGTGAGGTATTCTGAAAGGTTAATCAAAGTTCACTTCCTGTTACTTCCACGCAGCGATCCCCTTTTTTATTCAGTGTGTGTAGGAGCAGTCACCGCCCAATCACATGCTGCTGGACAAAACTAACCGACCTCTATTGAATAATAATCGGTTCCCCCCCCCTCACTTTGCTTATTCACCTGCGTGATCGAGGTATAGCACGGAGATCATGTCAACCACGCGTTATAAATATTATAGGAATCGTTTACCTTTTGCTTTTTTTATCATAGGAAAATGTATCTATTATAAATAACAAAATCGTTTTTCCGATTGCATATGATTTTTCTTTTTCTTTTTTTACTTACAAATATTAATTTAATTTCGAAAAAAATTCTGTTTCTATGAGAATGAAGTTAGAGGGAGAGCGTCTTCCGTTTTTGAACAGAGCACCCTATTATGAAGGTGGAAGTATGACTTTTGGCTCATAGATGGCAGCACCATCTGAATCTTCCAATTTAGAGATTGAAACCAGAGAAGACCCATAAGCTGATTCCAAACACCTCCAGAGGTATTAATTTGGAATGGGAATATGGAGGACATTGCGACCCAATATATTTTACGTGCCCCAGTCGCCATTAGTTAACACGACGGATCTTCGGCTAAGCTGGGATTCGAATGCACCACCTTTAGGTAACGAGAACGACGCCCTAACCAACCAGGCCATCGCGGCCTCGAAGAAAATTCAAAATGATGAAATGTTAAATGGTTATTTTTCTAAATAATAAAACTGCTTTGCCAATTTAATTATTTTTCATTGCTTTTTTCATTAAGTTATAAAAAACAAGACTTATAAATTTCCTCTTGAGTATATTTTGAAGAAAATATTTTTAAATCGCAAAATCATTTTCCCAATTATATTTTATTCTTAAGCTTTTTCCATTAGCTTACAAAATTTCGTCTTGAATATAAATAAAAATGTTTCTAAATAGCGAAATCATTTTCCTCTACAAATTATTTTGTTTTTTGCATTAATCTATGAAATCGATATTTTAAAACTTTATTTCGAATACAATTCGAGAAAAATTAGTAAAAATGAAAAAAATTGTTTTCCCAATTGTAAGTGATTTTCGTGATTTTTTTAAATTAGATTTTAAAAACTGCACTTAAGTTTTATTTCGAATATAATTTACGAAATAATTGATTAGATAGAAAAAGACTAATTTATCTTACGATAACTATGAAACGAAAACTTTATTTCGAATAAAATTTCCTTAAAATCTATAAATAATAAAATTATTTTCCCTACCGCAAAAGATTCATGCAAGTTTTCTTTAATTTATGAAAATTTATTAAGAATATTTATAATATTAAAACATTTGCCACTCTTGGAAGGGAGAATTGAATTCATGAACTAGAGTTTAGAGCTCCTATTATACCAAATGCATTGCATTTAAGAAGAATATTTTTTTTTCTAATGGCGGGCACCCTTGAGAAGTAAGTGCATTACCCTATTTGCCGCAACAAGGTCAGAGACTGCTACCCATTTTATATCGTTACCTGGTGGGCACCTGTGAATCAAGTCACGGAGGTAAGAATAGCATCACCCACTCCACACCACCACAAACCCGTTTATAGGGCGGGCCACATTCATCCATCATTTGAGGAAAGTACAAGAAACACAGAGAGAAAAAGAGAAAGTACATCCATGCCCGAGTCTGGACTCGAACCCAGGTCCACCCCATCCGTAATCAGTTACACTAATCACTAGATAATTTGGGCGGCATTTAAAAAGAATATAGCACCATAATAAATATTATTTTGATTTAATTAAAATTCGATCTATAAATTAAAAAATAATTTATCAGAAAATATCAACATTTTTCTTTTTTACATTGTGCGTATTTTTAGGATAGTAAACAATTCACAACCCGTTTATATAAAAGAAGGACAAAGACTAAAGAGAGAGAGAAAGTGCATTCATCCCCGAACCGGGATTCGAACCCAGACCTCCACATCCACAGTCAGGCCTGCTGACCACAGGACGGGGTGGACGCCATGTAAAGCTTTATTCTTCCTATATTAAGACATTGTAAAAATCACACTGAATTATAAAAATTACTATTGAAGTAAAGGAAAATAATAATATTACACAAGAATTTGATTTTAGTAAGGAGATTGAGGTAATTATCATTTTAGAAAATTGTTTTCATCATTTTTTTTTTGGACATGATATAGTGGATAGAAACAGGGAAACTAAGTGTGTGTGCAAAATTTGTTTTTCCTTTCATTTTCTTATAAAATTTCATTTGAATTCAACCCTTCTATTGCATGGCTCACATGCGCAATTTTGGTCTAATTCTTGGGAAAACAAATCTCCACTTTTTGATCACAATTATTGGTTTTTACCGCTCTAAACATATACCAAACTCTCACTTTTTAACACCCTTCAAACCGTCACTGTCACACACAAACTTATCTCACAATTAACGACAGAAATATTCAATGAGGAACGGCTCATAAATCAAAGAATCAAATTAGCGAATTTCTTAAATTAGAAAAAATTATTATTTTTATTTTCAAGTAATTCACTGACTTTTCTGCGTTTCAAACACATTCTGTACATCATACGCCAGATTGAAGAGCAAATAGTATTACTGTTATTAATATCTATGGTATTTTATCCATCAAGAGGATATATTCACGTATAGTAGCGTATTCATATTTTTCAATCAAGAATATATAAAAAAATTTCTCAAGCATCTACAACAACAGAAACGCAACAATCAGTCAACTTTAACGGCCGTATTCACCAACCAGAGTTAAACGAGGTTACAGGGTAAAGGGCGAGTTAAGTCATGAAACGTTATTCACCACGACAAACACTGCGATTAACTCGCCTATATGGATCCCTAGAATAACCCTACGATTTCGGAGTATTAGCGCAATCAGCAAACAATGGCGGACTGAAGCGATATGTTTGTTGACATTGATGTGCAAGATTACTAGCCAATCAGAAGCCGTCTTACATGTCGTGTTCGGTTAACTCCAAAGTTGTTTTATACGGGAATTTCCCCGCTTCGTGAATAAGGATCGGCGAGTCATGCTAGAGTTGAGTTATATCCGAGATAGATACTCAATTTAACCCATGTTTGGTGAATACGGCCGTAAGTAGTATCGAACCTATCATTCTAAAGAATGTTGTTTCACTTATAAATTACCTATGAGTAAAACAACATTCTTTAAAATAAAGGATTAAATGTATATAAATTAATAAACTATTTTAAGAACTAAATGAATAAATTAATAATAAAAACCGTGTTACAAATTTCGTAGAATTTCCGTAATATTCAAAACTATGACTTAACCGAAGAAGTCATAATAGATTTTTGAAAATTCAAAACTGAAATAAAAGCAATAACCACATGGTTATTTTGTAATTAGTGTGAGTGGTTTAAAATTATAAATGTTTTTCTAGTAATATTGACATTCTAATAACTATAAAACAGTCTTATTATATAACTATTCTTGTATAAAAAAATTGTTGGATAATTTTGATATATTGGGTTGTTCTAAAAGTCATTTCGTTTTTCTCACTTGACTTGTTTTTTGCTAGTGAAAAACCAACCCTTTAATGAATAGGAAATCATGTTTGAACGTGTTAAAAAAATAACTCATTATGTCGCTATATTATGTCAACTTATGTCGCTGTAATTTAAACTATAAAACATTCTTCAATTGTAAATATTTAAGATATTCAACCTTAAATATTATTTTTTCTCTCAAATATTTAGTCCATTATTATTTGGGAAATTCTTAAAGTTGCAAAATTTATTTTTCACAGCGCATTTGTGATTGACGTCATTTACCTGAAGACACGCCAATTCTGCCATCAGGTGCATTGAGAAGGCTACAAAAAGGAGAGGAAACAGGATGAAGAGGCTCCTTTCTCCGGTTGTTGCCACACCCCATTAACAAATTTCTCCGGAAAAATAAAAGCTGAATTAATAAATGCCCTACCTTCATAAATAAAAGGGAATCACTTTCCGAAATCGCAATTGTGTTATTTCCGTACCCTGTTCCGTCGATTCTTCTACTTTATTTCTCCCGTGCAGTTGGCAACAGTAGCGAAATCGTTTTGTTTCCTTTCCTCGATGGTTTAACGGAAAGATTTGATTGCATCGCTCATTTATGGTTCCAGGGTGGAAATATACTTTTCAAAGGACGTTGTAGTTTTATTTCTAACAGTTACAGTTATTGCAGTTTTATTTTTAAGAGTAGGAAGAAGAGAGGGGTAATTTGCTAACTACATATGGTTCTGTTTAAATAAAAATTAGAAAATATCTCTTTAAAAATAGAACAAATATATTTCTCGTTTCATACATTTACTCAAAACTATTTCATTTTAAAGATAGGATAAAGCTCAAGATGTAAAAATGCAATGCTTGGACTTTTTAAAAAAAAATTTATGGATTTAATTTCCATTTCTAATAAAGGTGGATGTTTGTGCATTTTAATCCATAGATGCCAGTTTAAATGACTAATATGTGATTCTAAAGCTATTAATGAACCTAACATAATATTTTTATTTCCATTTTAAATTTTCACGTTGTTCATTGACCAAATATTTATGAACGAAATAATTATAATTCTGTAAATTATTCCAAATGATACGTATTTATTCCCTAACATTCGACATTACATTACATTATTATTACGACATTATTCAACATTACAAATGTAACTGTATTGTTGTAATTGCTTCTGCAAATTTAACAGCTTTTTATTAAATTAGAAAATTATTATTCACCAATCATATTACTTCTTTGTTGCTGTCATCTGATCACTTCATCCAATAATGTTCTATAATAATTGTTACATTGTTCAAAATATCAACATTATTATAGAACATTATTGGATGAAGTGATCAGATGACAGCAACAAAGAAGTAATATGATTGGTGAATAATAATTTTCTAATTTAATAAAAAGCTGTTAAATTTGCAGAAGTAAATACAACAATACAGTTACATTTGTAATGTTGAATATCGAATGTTAGGGAATAAATACGTATCATTTGGAATAATTTAGAGAATTACAATTATTTCATTCATAAATATTTGGTCAATGAACAACGTAAAAATTTAAAATGGAAAGTAAAATATTATGCTAGGTTCATTAATAGCTAGAATCACATATTAGTCATATTTTTTTTATATATTTTACATCTTGAGCTTTTTCCTGTCTTTAAAATGAAATAGTTTTGAGTAAATGTATGAAACGAGAAATATATTTGTTCTATTTTTAAAGAAATTTTTTCTAATTTTTATTTAAACAGAATCACATGTAGTTAACAAATTACCGCTCTTCTTCCTACTCTTAAAAATAAAACTGCAATAACTGTAACTGTTAGAAATAAAACTACAACGTCCTTTGAAAAGTATATTTCCACCCTGGAACCATAAATGAGCGATGCAATCAAATCTTTCCGTTAAACCATCGAGGAAAGGAAACAAAACGATTTCGCTACTGTTGCCAACTGCACGGGAGAAATAAAGTAGAAGAATCGACGGAACAGGGTACGGAAATAACACAATTGCGATTTCGGAAAGTGATTCCCTTTTATTTATGAAGGTAGGGCATTTATTAATTCAGCTTTTATTTTTCCGGAGAAATTTGTTAATGGGGTGTGGCAACAACCGGAGAAAGGAGCCTCTTCATCCTGTTTCCTCTCCTTTTTGTGGCCTTCTCAATGCACCTGATGGCAGAATTGGCGTGTCTTCAGGTAATGACGTCTATCACAAATGCACTGTGAAAAATAAATTTTGCAACTTTAAGAACTTCCCAAATAATAATGGAATAAATATTTGAGAAAAAAAAAAAATATTTAAGGTTGAATATCTTAAATATTTACAACTAAAGAATGTTTTATTGTTTAAATTACAGCGACATAATTAAGTTATTTTTTTAAGACGTTCAAACATGATTTCATATTCATTAAATGGTTGGTTTTTCACTAGCAAAAAATATGTCAGGTGAGAAAAACGAAATGACTTTCAGAACAACCCAATATATCAAAATTATCCAACAATGTTTTTATCCAAGAATAGTTATATAATAAGACTGTCTTATAGTTATTAGAATGTCAATATTACTAGAAAAACATTTATAATTTTAAACCACACACACTAATTACAAAATAACCATGTGGTTATTGCTTTTATTTCAGTTTTGAATTTTCAAAAATCTATTATGACTTCTTCGGTTAAGTCATAATTTTGAATATTACGGAAATTCTACGAAATTTGTAACATGGTTTTTATTATTAATTTATTCATTAAGTTCTTCAAATAGTTTATTAATTTATATACATTTAATCCTTTATTTTAAAGAATGTTGATTTACTCATAGGTAATTTATAAATGAAACAACATTCTTTAGAATGATAGGTTCGATACCACTTAACGTTGACTGACTGTTGCTTTTCTGTTGTAGATGCTTGAGAAATTTTTTTAGATATTCTTGATTGAAAAATATGAATACGTTACTATCCGTGAATATATCCTCTTGATGGATAAAATACCATAGATATTAATAACAGTAATACTGTTTGCTCCTCAATCTGGCATATAATGTACAGAATGAGTTTAAAACGCTGAAAAGTCAGTGAATTATTTGAAAAAAAAATTATTATTTTCGTCTAATTTAAGAAATTCGCTAATTTGATTCTAGGATTTATGAGCCGTTCCTCATTGAATATTTCTGTAGTTAATTGTGAGATAAGTCTGTGTGTGACAGAGACAATTTGAAGGATGTTAAAAAGTGAGAGTTTGGTATATGTTTAGAGCGGTAAAGACCAATAATTGTGATCAAAAAGTGGAGATTTGTTTTCCCAAGAATTAGACCAAAATTGCGCATGTGAGACAATCAATAGAGGGGTAGAATTCTAATGAACTTTTATGAGAAAATGAAAGGAAAAACAAATTTTGCACCCACACTTAGTTTCGCTGTTTCTATCCTCGATATCATGTCCAAAAAAAAAAAAAATGATGAAAACAATTTTCTAAAATGATGATTACTTCAATCTCTTTCCTAAAATCGAATCCTTGTGTAATATTATTATTTTCCTTTACTTTATTAGTAATTTTTATAATTTGGCGTGATTTTTACAATGTCTTGATATTGTAATAATATAACTTTACATGCCGTCCATCCCGTCCTGTGATCAGCAGGTTTGACTGCGGATGGGGAGGTCTGGGTTCGAATCCCGGTTCGGGGATGAATGCACATTCTCTCTCTATTTAGTCTTTGTCCTTCCCTTATATAAATGGGTTGTGAATAGTTTACTATCCTAAAAATACGCACAATGGAAAAAAGAAAAATATTGATATTTTCTGATCAATTATTTTTTAATATATAGATTGAATTTTAATTAAATCAAAATAATATTTATTATGGTGCTATATTCTTCTTAAATGCCGCACAACTTATCTAGTGGTTAGCGTAACTGACTACGGATGGGGAGGACCTGGGTTCGAATCCCGACTAGGGTATGGATGTACTTTCTCTCTCTCTCTCTCTCTCTCTGTTTCTTGTCCTTTCCTCAGATGATGGGTGAATGTGGCCCGCCCTATAAACGGGTTTGTGGTGGTGTGGCGTGGGTGATGCTACTCGTACCTCCGTCACTTGGTTCACAGGTGCCCACCAGGTAACGATAAAATGGGTAGCAGTCTCCGGCCTTGTTGCGGCAAATGGGCTAATGCACTTACTTGCTCAAGGGTGCCCGCCATTAGAAAAAAAAATACTCTTCTTAAATGCCCTGCATTTGGCATGATAGGAGCTATAAACTTTAGTTCATGAGTTCAATTCTCCCTTCCGAGAGTGGTAAAAGTTTTAATATTATAAATATTCATAATAAATTTTCATAAATTAAAGAAAAATTGAATAAATCTTTTGCGGTAGGGAAAATGATTTTAATTTTCATAGATTTTAAAGAAATTTTATTCCAAATAAAGTTTTCGTTTCATAGTTATCTGTAATAATAAAAGCAAGTGTAATGTGTCTGTCCGTTTGTCTGACCGAGCTCTCCAGCCAAATCTATCGCTCGCAGGGACCTGGAATTTTTTACACGGAAGCACAAGGGGGCTGGCCACCAGACCTCGAAGCCCGATTTTCGATTTTTGAATTAGAAAAATTTTAAAAAAATTATTTATAAAACTTCTTCTCGAGATCGCTGCTCGCCGATAGCTGATTCCGGGGTTGTACCAGCTCCTTTTGAGAAACAATTCTGGCGACCATCTTTTGGAAAATTTTCCGTTTAAAATATTTAGGATATATTGTTCCTTTTTATCGACGGGGAATGTTGTGTGTGTGGAGGGGGGAAGAGAGAGAGACAGTCTACGTGTCCTACACTACTATTCCTGCGCTATTCACTTATCTGCATTTTCTAAATGCACGGGCAACGCCGGCGGGTACAGCTAGTCGTAATATAAATTAGAGTCTTTATCTAATCAACGATTTCATAAATTATATTCGAAATAAAACTTAAGTGCTATTTTAAAAATCTAATTTAAAAAATCACGAAAATCACTTACAATTGGGAAATTTTTTCATTTGTACTAATTTTTCTCGAATTGTATTCGAAATAAAGTTTTAAAATATTGATTTCATAGATTAATGCAAAAAACAATAAAATGATTTGTAGAGGAAAATGATTTCGAAATTTGAAAACATTTTTATTTATATTCAAAACAAAATTGAAAAATTTTGTAAGCTAATGGAAAAAGTTTAAGAATAAATTATAATTGCGAAAATAATTTTGCGATTTAAATATATTTTCTTCAAAATATACTCAAGAGGAAATTTATAAGTCTTGTTTTTTATAAGTTAATGAAAAAAGCAAAGAAATATAATTAAATTGACAAAGCAGTTTTATTATTTAGAAAACTAACCATTTAGCATTTCCTCATTTACAGTTTCCTTCGAGGCCGTGGTGGTCTGGTTAGTTAGGGTATCGTTCTCATTACCTAAAGATGGTGAGTTCGAATCCCGGCTCAGCCGAAGATCCGGCGAATTCACTAATGGTGACTGGCAAATGGGCACGTAAAATATGTCATGGTTGCAATGTCCTCCATGTTCCTATTCCAAATTAATACCTCTGGAGGTGGTTAAAATCAGGCTATGGGTCTTCTCTGGTTTCAATCTCTAAATTGGAAGATTCAGATAGTGCTGCCATCTATGAGTCAAAATTCGTACTTCCATCTTCGAATGAGATGAGGTTGATCTATTCAAAAACGGAAAATGTTCTTTATTTGACTTCATTTGCATAGAAACATAATTTTCTTCGAAATTAAATTAATATTTTTAAGTAAATAAAGAAAAATAAAAATCATATGCAATCGGAAAAGCGATTTTGCTATTTATAATAGATACATTTTCCTATGATAAAAAAAAGCGAAAGGTAAACGATTCCTGTAATATTTATAACGCGTGGTTGACATGATCTCCGTGCTATACCTCGATCACGCAGGTGAATAAGCAAAGTAAGGGGGGGGGGTAACCGATTATTATTCAATAGAGGTCGGTTAGCTTTGTCCAGCAGCATGTGATTGGGCGGTGACTGCTCCTACACACACTGAATAAAAAAGGGGATCGCTGCGTGGAAGTAACAGGAAGTGAACTTTGATTAACCTTTCAGAATACCTCACGCAGGTAGCAATAATTAGTGGCGGCCATTTACATAATGGAACACGTTCTTTTTTTTTCCCCTCTAGATCGAAGAATCTTTAGATTCTTGCGGTTACGAATAAGGTAATGGGCGAAGAGGGTAGTGTTGCTGTCACGATGTCAAACCTATTATGGGACCTTGTCATGGAAACTGTTTAAAGAGGAATCTCGTCGCTTTTAATGTCCCGAACGTAGCCATGAATACTAAAGACGGAACGATCAATATAGAAAGGTTATTACTGGATCGATCTTTTTGGATTGGAGGTTGAATTGTTATACAATAACAAAACTACAGAACGAAGAGATTACATGATATTATTTTAATGCTAAAATATTCTCCAAGGTTTATTTTTATTACAGTATATTTATAAAGAAACTAATTTCTACAAAAAGAACAAATCAGATTTTCTTTTTTTCCAAATTATTTTATCATTTTAAAATAACAAATTAATTACTTTATATTGAATAAAATCAAAATTAACACTTATAATGTTGGGCAGAACTAAAAATATTTTATAAGCGAACCTTACTGGATCTATCTTTTTTGGTTTGGAGAATGAATTTTTATGCAACAACAGAACTATAGAACGAAGAGATTACATATTATTTTAATGCTAAAATATTTTCCAAGGTTTATTTTTATTACAGTATATTTATATCGAAATTAATTTTTACAAAAAGAATAAATTAGATTTTTTTTCTTTTTTCGAATTATTTTACCGTTTTAAAGTAATAAATTAATTACTTTTTATTGAATAAAATCAAAATTAATATTTATAATGTCAAACAAAATCAAAAATATTTTATAAATGAACTTTACTGGATCGATCTTTTTGGGTTTGGAGGTTGAATTTTTATACAACAACAAAACTAAAGAACGAAGAGATTACTTAATATTATTTTAATGCTAAAATAAATTCCAAAGTTTCCTTTTGTGACAATATATTTATAACGAAATTAATTTCTACAAAAAGAATAAATCAGGTTTTCTTTTTTTCAAATTATTTTCTCGTTTTAAAATAACAAATTAATTACTTTATGTTGAATAAAATCAAAATTAATTATGTTGAGCAGAACCAAAAATATTTTATAAATGTTTAACATTAACAATATACAGTAAAATAAACAAATCCTTCTATTCCACAATTAACATTTTCTTCATTCTTTGCAAATTTCTTTATTGTTTTAAAATGTCCAATTAATTATTTTATATCGATATATCGTATAGAAATCAATTCCTTATGACAAGTAGAACCAAAAATATTCTTTTATAAGAGATTTTACAGTTTTTTAATAACACAATAAGTATACCATGATGATAATATATTTATGTGATAAAAATTATCTTGTGTTAAAATAACAAATTAATTATTCTATATTGATATATTGAACAGAAAATAGTTCCTTACGATAAGCAGAACTAAAAATATTCTTTTATAAAGGATTTTATAGTTGTTTAATTATACAGAAAGATCCTGATATTATATTTCTTTTACTCCATTATAATTTTACAATTTGCTTTATTATTTTAAAATAACAAAAAATTAATTACTTTATTAAATAAAATAATTCCTTTGTTATGAGAATAACGTAAAACTATTTTTATTGGATTATTGAAACAGTTACAGTGACATTAGTTACTTATTTAACTCTGTAATAGATAATTCTTAACTTTTCTCAAATAAAATTTATATAACTAAAAATACAATCAAGGTAAATACATTTAATAAGAATTGATATACTCTTTTTTTCCGAACACATTCCCGGCATATGTTCGAATTCAGTTGCTTCTGAACAAAATTTTGAATTTGAGAGAAATTGTTTTAAAAGTTTCGAGATTTTAACGTCAGCTAAAAAACGTCAGCTAAATTTTAACGTCAGCAGTGCAATTAGTTATTCACAATTCGAAAAGTTTACGCTTCTCTATTAAAAGCGTCAGTGACAGGTTATTGACTATAAAATGAAAAGAATTACATTGGAAACAAAATCAGAACTTTAAAAACAAAAACGAAAGATGCGTGAAAATGAGTTGTGAAAAATGGATTTTTAAGAATATTAGTTCGCAAATAGGAATAAAAAACTATTATTGCTTCTGTGAGACCAGATCTCTAGTCCTTCAAATCATGAGTATTCGTAAGTTAGAAATTCATAAAAACGAACTTCTTCTATTAATGGATTTAAAAAAGTTTTTACACAAATCGCGGATAAAAATATACTGTCCCCTTGGCGACTTTCTCAAAATTTCGAAAGAAATCTCACCATTTTGCTCAAGCAAAATCAAAAAAATTCATCGGAAACTCGAAAACATTACTGTTATAAATTAAACCCCCAATTTATAAATTTAAAAAGACTAATATTATATTCGATTTTATTTGAAACTGTATAAAAATAGGGAATGACTTATAAAATATTTATTAAATAATGCATAGCTTTTACATTTACAGAAGGGCCATTTAAGAATTGAAGTTTTTTAAAAAAAAAATCGTGAAAAGATCTATTTAAACTTCAATTTATTTCACGTTTATTTTAATGACTTACTTAACAAGAATTTAAATTTTAATTTACTTAAAACTTTAGATTTTATCATACTTATTCCAAATACAATCATATTTTAAACCACAAAAATTAATATTTTTACTTTTGGCAACTCTGTTTTTCCTCTATTTTAAATACACGTAAGTTTTGTATGCCAGCTTCGATATTATTCTTTCTCTTTTAAAGTTATGTTTAATACTTCAATATATTAATTACTATACTACCTTGATATAATCTTATCCGTCTTTTTTTATTTTACAGACATTCTTCAGAGGAAATACACAAAGAATTTTAGACTTTTGTTTTGGTGCATGCCGAAAACGAGTGTCTATTTTGCACAGCTGACCCTGTCCCTTCTGATGAAGACTGATTAAATGCAGAAAAAACATTGCTTTTTAAGCAATATTTTCTGTATTTAGATTCCATTTCTTTCTAATTTTTGATTTGCAAAATGTATCTCATTTATATTTTTGATTTTCAAATTCTATCTTATTTATATTCTTGGTGCACTTATCTTTAGCAAATTTTGTGATGGTTAGGATACAAAATATGTATTTATTAATATAGTATATTATTTATAAATATTATATTCTTGTTGCATTTATCTTTAACTACTTTTCTGAAGGTTATAGAAGAAAATATGTATTTATTAATATAGTATATTATATAAATATTATATTCTCGATGCACCTATTTCTAATTACTTTTGTGGTGGTTAGGATATTAAATATGTATTTATTAATATCTTATATTACTTGAAAATATTATATTCATGGTGCACCTATAATTTAACTATTTTTGTGACTGTTAGGATACCAAATATGGATTTGTTATTATAGTATAATATAAATGTTATGTTCTTGGTGCATTTATTAATATAGTATATTATAAATATTATGTTGTTGTTATTATTATATTATCTTTTATATCTCTTCGTTCTTATTATATTATCTTTAACTACTTTTGTGTAGGTTATGATACCAAATATGTATATTTTGTATATTATCAATATTAATATCGTATATTATTTTTAAATATTATATTCTTGGTGCATCTATCTTTAACTATTTTTGTGACGGTTAGGATACAAAATATGTATCTATTAATATTGTGCATTATTTGTAAATATTGCTTTCTTAATGCGTATTTAACAACTTTTGTGACGGTTATGATACAAAATATGAATTTAATAATATAGTATATTATATACACGGTTCACCTATCCTTAACTACTTTTGTAATAGTCATGATACCAAATATGTATTTATTAATATAGTATATAAATATTATGTTCTTAATATTATATTATCTTTAATATCTCGTCGTTCTTATTATATTATCTTTAACTACTTTTGTGTCGGTTATGATACCAAATAAGTATTTTGTATATTATCAATACTAATATTGTATATTATTTGTAAATATTTTATTCTTGGTCCACTTATCTTTCACTATTTTTGTGACAGTTAGAATGCAAAATAGGTATTTATTAATTAATATTGTATATTACTTGTAAACTGTTGTACATTTGAGACATATTGTTACTACATAGGTGAATCATAAATTTGATTTGATGTGTTGGCTGACTTCGACGAAAAATAAACTTCAAGAAATGAAAATCCTTGTAAGAAGTGCCCAACAAAAGGCCAGCATATCTTCAAAGGCCCCAAATGCTTCAAGAGCTCTTCCAAGTATTCTTCCGACTTCCTCCATTCTTTCATCAGAACAATAATGCCCACGTTAATCCAATAACTCTTTTCAAATAAATTTTCCGCCTTCCGATCAAAGAAGGAGAAGGTAAGAACGTTCTGCAGGGGGTCGGCCTAGGTCCGACCGACAATTAGCGAAAGACAGCCTTTAACGGCCCACTGGGCCACAAGAATCGTCATAACTCTTTTGACAAAATAAATGTCGCACCCTGAAAGAACAGGGGCATTCAGACATTTTAATTACATTTTCGGCTAATGAAATTTCTTCTTTTGTCTTCATTTCAAGATCTTTTTCCGGTGGGAAGAGTGGGAGGCTGGGGTAATTTTTACTTTTCTATGTGGAAGGGGGCGGAATTCTTTTGTTTTACTACCAAATCGTCTGCGGGAAACGAATATTTAAATCTTCATCATATCGCGGTACTGTCCCTTCCGTTTATTAAGGGGCTGTAGTAATAGTACTTTATTAAAGCATTAGAAAATGTTCATATCATGATAAAAATGTAAATGCAAAAAGGAAAAGTTATGTAAATATCATATTTATCGCTATTTACATGTGTTTTTTTTTCATGTACGTCAAATTATTTATACGTAATACCTGAGTTGTATTGGTGCTGAAAAATAACAAATAAATGAAATGGAAATTTTTGGTTTTTAGAAAAAAAAAATGGTAGAATTGATAGAAAAGGAAATTCGGGTTTTCGTTTCTTATTAAAAACAATAAAATACGAATGTGTTGCTTTGGAATTCAGAAAATTTATTTATAATTTCATCTCATATAAGAGTGGTAAACTCTGATTTCTTTCTATCTGGTATCTCCGAGTAAAATAATATCTCATAGTTTAAAGTACAAAAAAAGTCATTTCTTGAAACTAGAATTAGTTTTTAGAAAGCTTCATGATTCCTATAAGTGTAACTTTTTCTTTTGTGGCATTATATTGGAATTCTAAATTCTTTTCCAAGTTGCGCAGAATTTCCATGTTGCACTCATGTGCATTTTGGCATGAAACACAATCATTTTGGCATAAGCCAAAATGATTGTGTTAAATGCCAAAGTGTACTACGATGTGGGAAAATTTTAAAAGTGTCGCTTAATGTGAGTCTTTTCAGATTCAGAAAATTAAGGTGAGCCTGACCATCCAAAACAGGAGCCGAGGATTGCTTCTCGTTTGTTTGTTTGTATGGTTGGGCTAGTTTCTTCACAATTTCTGCTGCCCCGTACAATGTTGCTTCAACCCTGGAACTGCTTGATCTATTCAGAGAATAAACTTTTAGTAGTTCGCACCTTGTTTTTTTTAAAAATTTCCACATTTTACACAAGTTGAAGTAGTTCTCATAACCAGTTACTGCAAACGCTCATAATCAGATACTGAAAGCTC